>PVHY01007207.1:0-40655 GCA_004024945.1 Uropsilus gracilis
CCTCTCTTCTCTCTCCTCCTCTCTCTCCACCCCCCCCCAAGTTAGTTCCAAACCTGTGGACTCAAGTGATTTCTAACCTCAGTCTCCCAGGTAGCTGGGATTACAGGCGCGTGCCACCATGCCCGACTTGGATTTCCTCTCTTATGTGTACTTTTTATTTGCTTTCTTCTCAAATGATTATAGTTTTTAGTTCCTCACAGTTGACCCTATACATTTGTCTCTTACTTGTGTTTTCTTTCATGATGATATAATTTGTTTCCAAGGATTTAGATATCATTTATATACTGAGAAGCTTCAGACTTAAGTTTTATATGTCTAAATTAAAATTGTTATCCAACCAAAATTATTACCCAGTGGAATTGTCCACGTGCACCCCCCAGCCCGGCCTGTTTTGTTCATCTGAAAATGATTTCTAATTGCTTAAATCTGGAACAAAGAAGCCCATGTGGTGCTTATTTTTCTAATGCACCCCTCTCTTCACATCATTTCCCAACTCCTTTTCACTGTATCTTGCATCCTTGCACGTCTTTCTGTCGAATACTTCTCTTCCCCTGAACTACCCTCCTAGGCTTTCAGTTGGTCCTCACACTTCTCTCCCTTTTGCCTTCTACACAGCAGCCAGAATGCTCATGCCTCTTGGTCTGGCAAGATAGATGAGATTTATCCTTTAGTAGAAGAATTTGGTCATGATTATAACACAAAAATCATGAAAATAAATTCAGAAGAGACTACAAATAATTTTTCATTTTATCTTGTGTCAGTCCCCAAAGCCTTTTCTCCTTTGATCTTTCTTTCTTCTTCCTTTTCTGTAACCCTGTCCTTTCTGTACTGACATCCTTCCTTTTGGCCAAGAACTGGAAAGATCTTTCATAATTTGTGTTCGAGCCTGGGTCCATCCAGTAAGATAGTACTAAATCATCATATTTTTCAAAACTGAATGTTTATAGGACAGAGTATCATATCTGTCCTAATATAACTGACATTATCATAATATACTCTCTGATAAGGAGTTTGGCATTGGGGAGAATAAAGAAATTGAAGGGGATTGGAGTATCCTCCTGTCCAACTCTTGTCCCTCCTAAAAATACCTTCCCTGCTAGACTGTAAGCAACATGAGGAGCTGGTTTGTCTACTGTGTTCACTGTCTTGATATAGCAGGTGTCTGATACTTAGTAGCAACTTAGTACACATGTGGAAAGGAAACAGCAAAAGCAGATGACTTGCATTGCAAGAATTGTCTGATAGTAGGCCTTGATGAAACATGGTTTTTTCAGCATCAGAGAATGCCTTCAGTATTCAGAATGTTTGTGTGTCTTATAAACCTCCCTTAGCACTGGCAGGAGGCAAGACCCCCAAAGCCCAACACCAGAGCCATAAGGAAAAGCAGCAAAGCAATGGAGATGGGATTGGAGAAAATGGCCTGCAGCAAGAAAACATGGACAGATCACAAATGAATATAACCTGGCCACCCAACGCAAACTTAAGACTGAAAATCTAACAGCAAGGTTCGCCTGGACCCAACAAGGCAGTCCCTCACCCAGAGAAAAGACTAACATAGGAAAGAGACTAATGGACTCAGCACAGCTAATAAACAACAAAGGTGGGGTGTGAGAGAATGGAGGGAGCACCAGAGGGAGGAAGGAAGGGGAAAAAATTTATAACAGAGAGGTTGTAACCCAAAGAACAAAATGTAATTGTTTATATTTAAAAAAAATAAAAATTATAAAAATAAACAAACCTCCCTCCCTCCCTTAGCAATCTCTTCCCCCAAACTCTCCAGAAACCTCACCCAAACCATTCTCTCCTGGGCAGAGCTACAGATGACTGGAGTTTGGTCTCAGGAACTTTCACATTGATGATTTGCCACTCTTGGTGGTCCTTTTTTCTTAATATGTGCACATGTCACTCATTAAGCTAGTAGCTTCTCCCGGTCCATTAAGTGCTTGGGTCTCAGAAAAGCCTGTTTCCTACCATTGTGTTTTGATTTACTATACTTTCTGAATCAATCCTGTTCTTGGATGGTGAGGTGAGGCAAGCGTTTGTAGTTACGTACTTTGTTGTCACCTGTGTATACCTCTGTGTGTCTAAAATAGCTTGAAAAACCAGCATACATATAAATTCTTTTAAATTCCTCCTTCTGAATTTCCTGTTTGGTTGCTTAAATTTTGGATTAGGTTAATTTCTGCCTCGTGGTCATTTGTACTAGAGAAGTAATCCACTGGTTTTGCAAACTAATACTCTATGCTACTGTCTTTGTTTGCTAGACACCTGTGTGGAGTTATAAAGAAGGTGTGTGGGTAATTACTTCTATGTGCTTGTATCAAACATTATACTGTGCCTATACATGGAAGAATTGTAATTTCTAGTATATTTTTTGATCATTACTGTTCTTAATTTTCAATATTGTTTTATAGGCAGTTGCTCAGGATCTTGAGAAAGTATAAGAAAAATTATTTTAATTACATTTCTATCTCTAATTCTGTTTTTGTCTCCTGATATAGTTTTCAGATTTAGGAGGCAAGGTTTTGGTGAATGGTTTAATTATCTGCCTTTTAAGTTAAGGGAAAGAATTTTTTTTGCATTAAGTTGGATATTTTTTTCCCTGTAGTGTTGAGTAGCCTAAGATCACATAGGTATTTGTGCTGTTTTTACTAATCACTGTGGAGAATGTCATATTCACAGATTTCCTAACTAGTAGGAAAAATTTTGGATTTTGGAAAAATGTTAATTCTTTCTTAGTACTATACATGGTAATACAAGATAAGAATAAGAATGTTAATAAACATTTCTAAAATCCACAAACCTCTAAAGTGAACAGTTAACAATATTTAGTGCTGGTGAAAGGAAGGAGAGATTTCTGTGTAGCAATGTGTAGTATTTATAGCTAACATTTTATGTTGTTTATATGTGAAGAGTGTGTTTTCTTTCTCTCCCTTCATCTCTCCAGCTCTCATCCAGGATATTAAATATAAAAGTGTTCTTCAATTTCTGAAAATATTTAGGTAGATATGTGATCACCGCTTATAAAACTATGAGAATGGAGTTACTCTCAACATACTAAATTCAAAATGAGAACACTATTTTACTCCTGATATTTGACAGAGAGGTTTTGTCTTTGTGCAAATAAAAGGAATTAATACTTTAAAATGGCTTAGTAAATTTAACCCCAGAGGTATTAACCTCAGAACTGAGAGAAGGATGTAGTAATTCTGGAACCAGGGAGGGTGGTGTTTGCACAAGCCAAGAACAAAGAACAGTGGGCATCCATTAGTCAGTGAGTCCAGGACACTGAGAGCAGCCCTCAGTCGTTAGGGGAGACAATTTCACCAACAAGTCAGAGCTGAGAAATTTTCACTGAAAAGAATGACCATGGGCTCAACATTCAGGAAAGCAGATGTGTAGTTTTCCTTTGACTCCATAGCAGCAAGCATCAGAGTTTACTAGTTAATGTTAGTGATTATTCTTTTTTTTTTTTTTTCAATTAGCAAGAATCATGCCTCGGATAAACCTCATTGGCTATGATACTGCCACTGTGCAAAGCTAATGTTAGTGATTATTCTAAGATTCTTTGGAATCATTTGGATTTAGTGTTTTATAAAGCAGAGGAATACATGCTATATTTCAGGATCAGTTGTTACTAATAAAATTCATTCAGGTAGAACTTTTACTCCCCACTGATACTATACAAATAAAAAAAATTAAAATATACAGATAGAAAAATAAAAATACCATAAAAATAAAAATACAATATTTTATGTATTTATATTTATAAAATAAAAAAATCGCGGGGCTAACTTCCCTGTAGTCTGGTAAAATGGCAATTTATAAAAGAAAGAGTTAAGGAAAAAAGTTAAGGAAAACTTTTAAAATTACTTGTCCCTTAACTTCTACTAGATGGAAGTAGTTGAGAGTCATCAGTTCATTTTTATAGTTCTTAATGTTACAGAAACAAAACTTTCTCAATTGTAATAAAATATAGTACCTCAAATAATATATTTCTTTGGGAGTTGAATACTGATAAACTTGTACATTTTGCATTTGTAGCTAATGAGGTTTATTTGAAAAGAGCACAAAATTTTTGTTAAATAGCGTAAATATGAAACCTTGAAAATCTGCTATTTACAGGATTTAAAGCTAATGTATAATTGATACTTTTATTAGACATAAATTAACTTCTTGGGTATTACAAATGCCCAAAGAAATATATTATTGTGCAGTATTGATGCATTATGTAATAGGTATGACATTTTGTTTTCTAGGGTGTGAAAATGTAAAATAATACTGTGTATTTGTAATGATGGCACCCTAAATATTTCTAATGGAAAATTTCAAACATTTACAGATACAGTGAAATTAGTATAATAAACCCCTGTGTACTTGTCACCTAAGATCAACAGTTAACAGACCATGAAAACCTTATTTCATCTATATTTCTAGTTATTTCCCATCCCTACCTGGCTTAGATCATTTTGAAAATAGTTCCTAATCTTTGGCAACCATGACACTCTTTTGCCACCTGGTGGCAGCACACCATAGTTTAAAAGTTATTAAGTGCTTTGAGAATATGAAAAATAGGAGGAGGAATAGGAAGTTGCTGCTTAATGGCTATAGGGTTTCTGTTTGGCATAGTGAAGAAGTTTTAGAAATGAGTAGTTATGGCATATATAATATGTTGAAATAATTGATGCTAAAACATACACACACACACATGAAATTCCCCCCCAAAAGAAAGAATTGATGCCTCTGAATTAATTATATACTTAAAAGTGGTTAAAGTGGTAAATTTTATTATGTATATTTTACCACAATAAAAATAAAAAAGGGCAGAACCTCATGACTGTATATGATGGCATGTAAATATACAAGCTTCAATTGTGTGGGACTTGTGGAAGACTTAGGTGTTTGTTACACTGTCTTTTGAGGGCAAGAGAGCCCTACATTAGTCTTTAAATTAGTGAGCTTCTGAAATTATTCTGAAAAGCAAATAAAACATATTGGAACTCCACATGTGTGAGGGAGTCTAGAAAGCTGCTTCTATCTAGTTGAGCAACCTCCCCTGCTCTCATCCCATTGTTGAGCCACTAAATATTCTATATCATGGCAAACCTTTGAGCAGTTTCTTCCTAAACCAAAAAGCCATTATTGATCAGAGTCACAAGTAACTGTAGAGGAGAGTCAGATGTTAACTGGGAGTTTTGTTCTAGGTCTATTTCAGCCTAAGATATATCCTAAGAAATACGGGAGAGGGGCCAGTTAGGATGAGGGGGAAGTTTGGGAAGAATGTATGCACTTTCTGGAGATCATAGCAAATTATAAGAACATGCACTTAGCATTCTAGAGACTCTGAATTTCAGAGCTAGAAGGGACCATGCATTGTTTAGTTCATCCTCTTCATTTTAAAGATATGAAGGTTCACTTCCAGAGAGAGTGGCCTGAATAATGCCACATAGCAAGTCAGTAAGTAGTAGGGGTATGCTGACCACTACTAATTTATAGCAAAGTTCTATCACAAAGAAGATGACTCTGCATATGTCTGGGGATGGGACTAGGTATTTGTCCATGCTGCCTTCTCTCTTGTTCTCATGTTCTTTTTCTTGGTAATTGTGAGGTTCAGTTATCAATACCAATCTTTGATAACCAGAAAATTAAGTCAACCTGAGAAATCTGGCTAGGAAAGTTTTGCTATATTTGATCATTTCAATTTGCATTTGTGTTTGCATAGTATGGTATAGTTTATTACTGTGAACTCAATGTGGTAGCTCCAGGGAGATGGTTTGGAGTAGTAGATCACTGACCTAGACCTTGAGACCTGTGCTGCCCTTGCTCTGTCTTTAAAATTTGTTTGCCTTGAGGCAGATCACTTTTTCTCAGTTGACCTGAGTTTTATGTTGGGTATAATATGGTAAAGGTAGATTTGATGAGCTTTAAAGGTACTGCCGGGCACGGTGGCTCGTGCCTGTAAGCTTCAGCCTATGAAGCGGCCGGGGCTTAGGGATTGCAGTTCGAGTCCCGCCTGGGGTCTGTAGCGAGACCTAATTCCAAAAAAATAGCTGGGCGTGGTGGTGCGTGCCTGTAATCCCAGCTACCTGGGAAGCTGAGGCTGGGGATTGCTTGAGTCTGTGGTACCCCAGGCAACGAGAGCCTGCTGTTCCACGGGCAAAAATAGCGAGACCTAGTCTCAAAAAAAAAAAAAAAAAAGGTACTGCATTCAGAGTTGTTAGCTGTATGTTGGCTTCCACGTTGCAGTGCAGAATCACCCTCTTTGCTTTTAGTTAAAAAGAATCTACAGGTTAGAAACTGCTACCTGTAACAGTAGTTATGCACACAGTGAAAACAAGCACAATTTTGAAACCTATGCACCTCAATACAGGTGATAATTTTTTTGAGTATTGTAGTCTCAAGCTTCTTCTTGACCTGGGTCTTAAGACCAGTGGTTTGAAAAGAAAGGGTAGCTGGCAAGATAATTTCCTATCTGTATTTATATTTCTATTGATTATTCAGTTGTTACTTTGACTACTGAGTATATGAAAAGGATTTGTGAACTCAGAATCTGTAAAAAACCTGTTTGTTTGTTTTTTTTGCTAAATTTTCTGGGACCTTATTTCTTCCCATAGTTGTCCTTTTGCTAAACATTTACCAGTATCACATATTACCAAATGCCCACACATCTAGGACTTGAAGTATCCAACTCTCTGCCAGTAATTTGGAGTCTTTCAGCTATAGCAGAATTTTAGTTAAAAATTTATAACAAGTATCTTGTCTTTCCAATCAAAAGTACTTATTTATAATACCTCCTAAAAGTACTTATTTATAACACCAGCAGTCCCTACTGCTGTCCTGGGCTCAGATTATTAAACAAGTAAGTTGTGGTTTCTACTCTTAAGCAGCTTTTGGTCTAGAAGCAGAGAGGCATATTGTGTGTGTGTGTGTGACATATTTTGTAGAAAGATCACTGACAGCAAGAGGGAAGAGATAGTCAAGTTGTTCAGTCATAGTGCTGAGATCTAGAGTCAGTGTCTAGCCACATTCAGTCACACAACCTTAATCAGTATAACTAACTTGTCATTTATAAAAATTTCGTGTTTGTTTTAATGCAAATGAACAAATGATTGTTTCCAAACCATTCCCTTTTCCAAATTTCCTTTCCAACAAGCAGGGAGAATGAAAGCATATAAGCTGTCTTGAAATTGATTTGTCCTCAACTTTTAGGAGTTTGTTGAAAAAATCCTCACTGTGTTTATAAGCCTTCTGTATTAACTTTGATATCAAACTCTAGGAACAAAAACTCTACATGACAAAGATCAATTTAGCATTCCCAGAACTTGTATGTAAAGGGTCTTAAGTCTTGCCTGGAGGTTGTTAGTAGTGTTAGGATTCTGGCATAACTAATTCACAGAGAAACTCCCTGGCGTAGGAGGAGGCCCAGTTGTGTGTATGGACTACAGAGAACAGCGTGAGAGTTTCTTAATACATCACAAATCTTGATAGGCATTCCTGTGCAAGAGCCAAAATATTGGGGAAGGAGAAAGAAGGAAGACAAGGATGAGATTAGATGAGAATGAGTGTAGGATCATGTCCTGGATGTTGTATTAATATAGGACTGACTGTCATGTGAAGTGTTTTAAGCCTGAATGAGAGTTGAAAGGAGGAAGAATCCTCAATCCATCTGTTTCTAGGCTGTTATTTCAGGTGACACATTGAAGCTATGAATTATTTTGTAAAGGAAAGTGTTATGACTGGTGTTTTCTTATTTCATAACACTCCTTAAGGTCAGCTGACATTACTGAAGTATTAAGTTGAAAACAGAATCAAGGGGCTGTAGCTTTCTTTCTCAGAACTATGTGCCCCTTGCTTGAGGAGAGTTTTAAGTGACCTAATATTGGTTTCTAGCACTGTATATATTTTAGGAGTTATAAGTTCATACCTCTTCAAATGGATGTTGCCACACTATACCCACCACCACAGTTCATTGTGCTACCTCCATTATCTCCACCACAGTTTATTGTGCTACGTCCTCCCATTTACCTCCATCCTCCTGTTTACCTCCATCTCTTCAGGTAACCTCAGTTCTGGTAATGTCAGGTTCCAGTTGTTTGTTTTGGCTTGATTTTGTCCCTTTCTTTGCTGAGTTTCTTTATATCATTTATGAGTTAAAATCATTCAGTATTTGTCTTTTATACTTCTGACTTATTTTGCTTAGCATAATCCCCACCACTTCCATCCATCTTGTTAAAATGGCAAGATTTCATTTAAGATCAATCTCTTACCAGCTGTTTGTCTCTTCCTCACAATCCCAAGGTCTTTCTGTTTTATGGTTTGACTTGTCTTAGTATAAGCTGTCTACTTGCACTGTCTTGTCCCAACTCTTAATTACTGGTGGTTTAGGTTCCATTGCTTTGATATGTATGGCAACCAGTTGTCTATTCTCCAATACACACTTTGTATATTAGGTCTGACAAATGATTTTTTAAAAATTTCTAAAGCTATCAATATGAAAAATGGAATAAAATTGAAACCCATTTCATTATATAATTATCAAATAACCAATCATTTAAAAATTATTACATGAAGTCATTTTCTCAAATTTGGGGACACATGGCTGTGAAATCTACTTCATATTTCTATTGTGTTTCCCTAACCATGTTCAATTTTTCTGTTGTGTTCAGATTTTCTCAGATAGCATTTCATGATTAGTCTCTCCTGATATTTTTCTATTCTTTGCCTTGTAATACTTGTTTATTGTTGATAATTATCTTTAAGTATCCCTTAAAGATACTTGAGTGAACCATCTAATTTTAAGGTGGCAATATCACATCATAACATGCTACCCCATAGTAAGAAGAGTGTCACTGTAGTTGTGGGTGAACTAGTATAAAATAGGAGAGTTGAACCTTTATGGTCTATGCAGAATTTGTGTGACCTGGAGAATAATGGATTTTTAAAAAGTATATCATAAGTGATTTTCAGAGATAGCTGTGAAGTGAATGGTGAAATGGGTCTTCAAGGTACTATATGAACTAATGGTAATTTTTCAGGTTAATAAAGAGTACTAACAGCAATTTTTTGTGTAAGAGGGTATCCCATTGTTTATTCAGCTGTATACTTTTTCCTCCTGAAGCTAAACATATCTATAGTATTTGTAAAACTAGGATTTGTTTTGTTTTGACCAGTTATATATGATCTTCTAATCTAGTAATATTTTTTAAACTAAAGTCTTTAAATTCTCAAAAATGGCACTTTTTAAAAGCATTTGCTTCAAAGTAGCTGCTAGCTTATTATCTTTATACCTTTGTTCCACAATAGTTTTTATTTTGATGATGGAAGTTTTTATTGTGCAAAAATATGTAATATTAAATCACCATCTTAATTTTTAAGTGTTTAGTTTAGTACTATATTCACATCATTTTGCAATATATCCATAGAAACCTTTCATCCTTCAGAACTAAAACTCTTTGTACCATCCACATTAATTCCCTGCCTTTCGAGCTTTGTCAGCCTCCTATTTTTTTCATTTCTGTGGCTTTGACTACTACAACTATTTCATGAGTGGACTCATACAGTATTTGTCCTTTGTTGACAGCGTAATTCCTTGATGTTCATTGATGTTGTAGTGTGTGACAAGATCTCCTTTAAGACTGCATAATATTCCAATTTATATATATGTCACATTTTTCTTTATCAATGAATATTCAGGTTGCTTTCACCTCTTGCCTAGTATGAATAATATACAGTGCACATAGGTATGCAAATCTCGTAGATATTACTTGAATATCTTAAGGTTTATATTCATTAGTAAAGAATATGAATCAACAGCCAGACAAAAGAGATAGATGCTTAGGGCAAACTGTAGGTAAAAGTCACAGAGCTTCCATGTCCTCTCCAGCTGTGCCTTTCTCCCCTAAATCTTTACCTGTTCGCTGATGCTCCCACCAGTGAATTTCTTGTAAATTAAATTCTTTAGACACTATCTAGTCTTGATATCTAGTTGGGCTACCTATTTGTCACTCTTCTTACAGTCCTCCCATACCAGTGAATTGTTGGGTTCTGATAATTCACTGTTCCCTTTTACATATTCCTTTTCAGATGACTTTGTTGCTTTTTTGGTATTCAAGAAAGTCAGCAGTTACAAACTTGTAATCTGTACCTTGTTTCGTTGAGGTGTCTTATTTGGCCATCAAGTGTTTTGAAATTGTTTATAGGAGTTGCCAGTAATGAGAACAAGACATTTTGTGTTAAGAATTTGAATGTACATCTTTTTTGGGGGGAGAAGGGCCAATCCCTACTGTTCCTTGGAGCAGCTCTTCTGGGAAAGGCACATATTCATGCCAGCTGACTTGGTACCATCCAATGCATTTCACTCACTTGTTTATTGCTCAGTCTCTCTCTTTGTTGGAGTGTGCAAACCCTGTCTTTCATTTCATACTCACCAGATTCTCATCTGAGATTTTTTTCTCACATGCTTTTCCTGTGAGTACTTCTGCCCCTCTCAGTTGCAGAACCCAGATGGATGAATCTGTTTGCCATCTTAAGTAATTTCTTTCAGTTCAGTGGTTATGCCTGTTTTTTAATGTTCAAGTTCATTTCTTCTGTGCATGTTAATCACTTTCTTTTTGTGTTGCTTTCTGGTTTGATAGCTTGAAATACTTTCTACCAATGTATGTTAAGACTTTATCAGCTTGTAGTGATTCCTATTATCACTTGAGTCTTCTGTGTCCCAATCACTTGGTTATATAGTGCATGTAAATGATGTAAAGATAGAATTGCCCTTTTCTTCACTTTTTAATATAAAGATAAAACAGCACTGGCATTTTTCTTATTCTTGCAACTTCTGTATCATTACTTTAATACCTTAGGATAAAAACCTGTCTTTGAGCCTTATATCCTCAGTCCTTTACCTCTCTTTGTTTAAGTTCATTTTCTGAAACTCCTACCCAACATTTCTCTTATCCTGTTCCTCCCAGCTCATCAGATCTGGTTCATATTGCTGCTATCTTCACTCAAAGTCTTGCCACCATTATTCCTGAGGATATTACATTCATTTACTGTGTCACCCTCTAGATGCTTAAAATCTCCTTGGAGATAATATAGTGAATAAAAGTTTAAAAGGCAGAAATCACATTTTAAAACTTTCATGGAAGAAGTAGTATAAGCCTATAAGATTGTACAACCAGTTATTTGAGGGGTGGGAACCTCTTTTGGCCTAGTTTCATGTTTCCTTGTGGAGGGTTGTCAACCCAGTCCCTTGGCCTCTCTTTGTTTCAGGGCAATAACTACCAGATCTCAGTGGAGAATTTGGACAAGGAACTAGTCAGGGCCTAGAACTTAAGTCCCTTTTCTGCAGAGCCAGTCACCTGTAGCCTTTACCTCAAGCTGTCAAGTTTTGTAGAAACAAGCCTACATGTGGAAAAACCTGTGGTTTTTCTGATTGTGACTGGTGGGTAGATTGGCTCAGTTCTGGCATGCAGTTTTAAAAAGTCCATCATTGCTGTACCTTTAAGTTACATTTTAAGAAGATGAACTTTATTTTTATTTTTTTTTGAGACTACGTCTCGCTGTTTTTGCCCGTGGAACCGCAGGCTCTTGTTGCCCTGGGTACCACAGACTCAAGCAATCCCCAGCCTCAGCTTCCCAGGTAGCTGGGATTACAGGCGCGCGCCACCATGCCCAGCTGTTTTTTTGGAACTAGGTCTCGCTACGGACCCCAGGCAGGACTTGAACCGTGATCCCTAGCCCTGGCCGCTTCATAGGCTGAAGCTTACAGGCACAAGCCACCGTGCCCGGCAGAAGATGAACTTTATAATAAAGCAGATAGTTTTTTTTTCGTCTTATTTCTTAACTATTCCAAAAGTGGGTGGGCAGAGGAATGGGAAGAAGGGATTTTATTTAATGATCCTACTCTTCAATAGTAATCATTGGTTTTTAAAAAAAGTTCATAGGGAGATGATCCCTTCTAGCTTTTTTGAACTTGAGTTAGGATATTGAGAGATTTCAGATTTTGAATAGCGTTTTAAAGGTAGATAAAATAGTATGAAAAAGGCACATATAAGTGAGTTCAAAAAGCACAAAGCTGGCTTGAGCAAAGGTTTTCATTAGATGTGGGCAGTGGTGGAAGTAGAAATATTAATCAGGACAGCTAGTAGAGGACTTGAGTGCCTATTGACAAATTGGACTTTTATTACTCTGTAAGTAGCAGAAAACTGCTAGTGGTTCATATCTAGAGGAATGGTAGTGTTATAGAGTTGTTAGGAAAGAATTTATTCAATTGATATTTTAATATAGTATAATATTTAAAAGCATACTAGGGAAATCATCTTTCTAGAAGGTAGTCATTTCTTAAGTAGTTGTGATTTCTTACCAGAAAGATCTCTCCAAGACTAATTAGTAGATGGCTTGAAATAATTCTTGGGCATCAGTATTAATGATCCAAAGCAAGTCTTTTTCAAAGAATTGTACAAATTATTTATTTATTTATTTATTTTGGAGACAGGTCTCGCTATTTTGCCTGTGGAACCACAGGCTCACGTTGCCCAGGTACCATAGACTCAAGCAATCCCCAGCCTCAGCTGTAATTTTTTGGAACTAGGTCTCACTGTGTTGCCCCGAGCAGGACTAGAACCGCGATCCCTAGCCCCAGCCGCTTCATAGGCTGAAGCTTACAGGCACTTGCTACCGGGCCCGGCTTACAAATTATTTGCTGAAGAATGTTTTTATGAATATTGTCTATCATGGTATCTGAGAAAAAAAATTATGGGAATCCATCCTAGGGTGAAGAAAAATCAGTATTACCAAAGATTTTTCAGAGGAATTTAATAACCCTGATTTAGGTACAAAGTCTGAAAAATGAAATTACATACATTTTATCTTTACAGCTAACTTTCATAGATAGATTTGAAACAGGGTGACTCTCTCTCTCGTTCTCTCTCTCTCTCTCTCTCTCTCTCTCCCTCTCTCCCTCTCTCCTCTCCTTTCTCCTCCCTCCCTCTCTCTCTCTCTGTCTCTCTCTCTCCTCCCCCGTTCCAAAACAGGCCATTAACCTTTACCTTAACCTTGAGTACCTCTGCCTGCTTCTCTCTACAAACAGGCTACAAGCAGGCCATTAGCATTCACACTGTACCTGCCTACTATTGATATGCAAACATCAGCTACCAGCTTCTCTCAGCCTTCTTTCCCTCTTTCAGACCTGAAAACAAAAACTTAAAAGACAGTTTAAACTCTACACTTGTGGATTCTTTCCACCATCCCCAGCCTTCTCAACCAAAATACCAAACCAATGCAAGACTATCAGTGCAGACTATTTTTAACAAAGTGACTTTCTAATTATCCTAATAACTACACAAGAAACATGTAAGGAAAACTCCGATTACTTTAGCATTGTCCAAAACCTTTCTCAGCATTGTCCAAAGTCCTTTCCCAGATTGCCCAGAAAACCTCAGTCTCTCAGTCCTGATCATCTTACCAGTGTCCAGTCAGAGTTCATCTCCCGACGCTTGAAGACATGTTCCTTTGGCTGCTCCCTTAGCTTGCTCCTCCTTGTCTTCCACACTGTTTTCTCCTTGTCTTCCAGGTAGCAGGAACTCCATGGTGCCAAACCAGCAAAGTTCACTTTCTTTTCAGGTCTAACTTTTGCACGGCCTCTTCCAGACACCAGTCAAACTCAGCAAAACAAACTCCAACATGGAGTTCTAATCTACAAAGTTCTTAAACACATTTAGCGCACATGCTGCCAGTCCAGGCCACTCAAGGGCTGCAGGCCCCCGGTGGCCACATGTGAGCCAAGCTCACATGACTCATCTTTACAAGATGGCCGATTCCCATCTCTCCTCCATTGAATCTCTCTCTATATCCAATCTCCATATTGGAATCGGAATCTTTGTTTGCACACTCTTTATATACCCTGACTTCCTGCCTTCCAGGAAACCTGTTTCACCTTGACCATTTCACTTTCTCCCCCTGCATCTCCCTGAAGGGAAATTCCAACTAAGGTCATTCTCACATTTTAGCATACCTGTCTTTGAAATCTGCAGTCTTAAACAGGAGACTATGGGGGGGGGGGGGTAGCACACCCTATCACATTAACTGTAATGCATATAGATGATTGGTTTACCATAGGTGCCTGTCATTTTGAGCAAAGATCATTTTGTAACCTCAGCACTGTGGTACTCTTGTTGAGCTCTTTTTTCTCTTCATTTCTTCTATGACCCTCCTACCCAAACCATTCTGCCTTCTCTTAGCTATCACTGTTAAAAAGCCACACCCAGCTTTAACTGTTAGATTGACTGGCGGGTGGGGAATCAAAAGTAAGTCTGCTATATAAGAGTGTTCCTTTCCTTCCACATCCATGCCAGCACTTGTTTCCTGTTTTCTTACTGGTTTAAGATGGTATCTCAGTGTGATTACTAGTGATGTTGAACATTTTTCATATGCCTGTTGGCCATTTGTATTTCCTCTTTGGAGAAGTGTCTTATTAGTTCTCCCCATTTTTTGACTGGGCTTTTGCTTTGTTTTTGTTAAGTTTTGTGAATTCTTTGTGGATCTTTGTTATAAGACCCTTCTCACTTGTATGATGGGCAAAACTTTTCTCCCATTCAATTGGGTTTCTTTTTGTCCCTTTTGCTGTACAGAAGCTTTTTAATTTGATGTAATCCCAGCTGTTTGCTTTCCTTTTTTTTTTTTTTTTTAAGAGACTAGGTCTCCCTGTGTTGCCAGGGTAGTCCTGAACCCATGTACTCAAGTGATCCCTAGCCTCAGCCTCCCAGGTAGCTGAGAATACAGGCACATGCCACTACGCCTTGCTATTTTGAGATTAGGGCTTGCTATGTTGCCTGGGGTAGTCATTTTGTCTTTTTTTTTTTTTTGAGACTAGGCCTTAATATTTTTGCCTGTGGAACCCCAGGCTCACCTTGCCGGGGGTACCACAGACTCAAGCAATCCCCAGCCTCAGCTTCCCAGGTAGCTGGGATTATAGGTGCGCACTGCCATGCCCAGCTATTTCTTTTGGGACTAGGTCTCCCTTTGTTGCCCCGGGTGGGTCTCGAACTTGGGGATTTAGGCAATTCCAAGTCCTGGCCTCCCTCCATAGACTGGGATTAAAGGAATGCACCACCTTGCCTGGCCCAGAAGTGTCTTTTTTAGTTCTCCCATTTTTTGACTGGGCTTCTTGTTTTTGCTAAGTTGTGTGCGTTCCTTATGGATCTTTGTTATATTATTACTAGGGGTTTTTTTGTTTTGTTTTTTTAAATTGTTTGTTTATTGGAGACTAGGTCTCGGGTAGTCCTGATCCAGGATCAGATCTGAGTAGTGCAGATCCTGGGTTGGATCTGGGATCCCACTGACTCAGGTGATCCAGCCTCAGCCTCCCAGGTAGCTGGCATTACAAGCATGCGCCACCATGCCCAGCTATTTTTTTGAGACTAAGTATCTCTATGTTGCCCCAGGTGGTTCTCTAACCCAGGGATTCAAGAGATTCCTAGTCTCAGCCTCCCTTCCTAGGCTGGGATTAAAGACGTGTGCCACCACGCCTGGCCCTTATTACTAGTTTTTAATTATATAAATATAGTGCTTATAAATGTATAAAATGCAAATAATACAAACTATATAAACATAACCCCAGGTTTACTACCCATTTCAAGGACAATTACTGTTAACAGTTTGTATATATATGTTTAGACTCCCAATAAACTGGACCTTATTTTATTTATTGTTCCACAGCTTGCCATTTTCCCGCTTAATATAACTTGGTGGCCTTTCCATGTCAGTAATTTTCAGAGGGCTATATAATAAGTTCATCATAGGAAAAGCAATCATTTAACTACTTTTCTGTTGAGAGATACTAAGTTTTCCCAGGTATAAGACTACCAGATAAGTTTTGGCAGTCTGGAGAAAGACTGATACTATTAACGTTTTAAATTGATGTTATAAGAACACTGCTATTTTAAGCAGTTTAAATTGATAAGTTATAAGAAAACAGCTATTTTTGTTAAAAGAAAACATGCTAAATTTTTTAATACAGCATGTGAACTTTGAACAATTGTATCATAGGTGATGCTCTCCTTCCCACTTAAAGATAAAAGTTGAGGCTCATTTGTCCAAGGTCTCAGCAGCTCATGACTGAAAGAAAAAGACTGAAATTCAAATCGTGTCTTCAGAAATTTAAATTTTTCCCTCTATTTCTCATTTCTGTGTCTAAATTATTAGTAAATACTTTCCCTACAATGATGTTGTTGGAATTAGTTTTTATGTTGTATTTTAAAATGTACTGCTTGTTTACTTATAGTTTTTCCAGTTTGCTTTTCATACATAACTCTTATATAATTCTGCTAGATTTAAAATAATGGCAATACAGATTGGCCCCTGTGGGTTTTTTTTTTTTTTTTTTTTTTTTTTTTTTTTTTTTTTTTTTTTTTTTTTTTTTTTTTTTTTTTTTTTTTTTTTTTTTTTTTTTTTTTTCTTTTTGGTGGGGTAGAGTATGCTTGCTGTGATTGTCTATGTAGAGATATACAAGGTTGGGAGAAATATAATATAATCTAATATAGTTCTTAAGTTTCTAATGTCTATGTTGTAAAAATTATCTTGTGTAGTTGCTCTGTTTCTGCCTCCTTGGCGCCCTACCTCCCACCCCAATAGCACTCTTGAGATAATGAGAACAGGAGAGAGGGCATTTCTACCAAAGCAAAAGAAGATGCCAGATCTCTTAGCTAGCCAATAAGTTAAGCGCATTTTTTTTTCTATTTAGTGTTGTCATGTACACCTCCAGTCCTCCATTTCTTTGACTTTCTGTAAATATATTGGGAGTGAGTTATGCTTCTCTACCTCTAGGCTTTTGCTCAGCCCAGTGAAAGCTGTGCTCCGAAACTCTGCCTGCTTGCAAGTGTGCACTGGGATGAGGTACTGGAGGAGGCACCTGAACACTTTGTGGTTTATTTCTTGTGTTTTTGTTTTTGTTTTGTGTTTTTGAAACTAGGTCTCACTATTCGCTATGTTGCCCAGGTAGTCCTGATCCTGGGAACTCAAGCGATCCCAGGCCTCTTGCCTCCCAGCACTTGGATTATAGGCATGTACCACCACAGCCGGCTTGAACACTTTGTTTTATAGGAGTGAATCTAAACTTTTGGGGAATCATGGCATACTTTGGGGGTCCATTAAAAATCACTCACCTGGAGTGCCTTTGCACTGATGGTCTGAAGTAAACCATCATTGACAGGGTATTTTAGGGTTGACTTTGTTTCCCTTTTAATTAGGTTGAAAGCTACCGGAAGATGGGGAACATGTTCCTGTTCCTTTTGTCTATTCAGCATCTAGCTCAGTCTGTCAGTGGATAACATTGATAGACTTACCACAATTGAGTGATAAGTGAACCCTGTTTGTGAGACCTAGTCTCAAAAAAATTAGATTAAATAAAAAATAGACTTCTAACTTTAGAACATTGAGGAAAGGGTTAATTCCCCAAATAGAGGATAAACATAACCAAGGATGTGTATATAATTTTAAGCAAGAGATCCATGCAATAAAGAAAGCCTAGGTAGATTTTTTTTTTAGTTATATTTGGATTACTTGCATCAATGTAGATAACAAAGATGTGATATAAGAAGATATTTTACTTGTAAGATTATTTATATTTTTAAAAAGCACGTAGAATGTATATAGCCCATAGCTGATAATAAGATTAATACATGAATGCTCACTATCTCTGTCCTGTTCAGGGAAGAGAGTGCTGCTTGCTTGAGTAACCTTAATAGCCACTCCTATCCTATTTGCTTCCTCAAACGTTTATTTGTGAAAGGGCTACATAGGAGAAAAGGAAGGACTTCACCTTTTGCTTGTCTGACTAGAAAAATGCTTTTTCCCAACACTAGCAAGTTAGGAAACAAACTTAAAAGATTACTGCTAGCTCAGGTTGTGTGGCGAGGCTAAAAGATGTACAACTATCCATTTTATAGTATTTATTCTTATGTTTCAAGTTTTTAGTATTTGTCTTACTGAAGTGTAATTAACATGTACCATTAATTTTAGTGGTGCATTATTGAATATTTGCATATGTAGAAAATAATGACCATTGTTATCTTAGAGACCATCTGTCTGTATACATAGTTTCAAAATCATTTTTCTTATGAAGACTTTTAAAATTTACTCTTAGCACCTTTCAAATATGAAGTAAAGTGTAATTAGTGCTAATATTACTGTGATTATTTTCTGCTATTGATTATTATCCTTCTATAAGAATATTTCTTGCATAGAAATATAAATAGAAAAAAATGGATGGATAACCCAGAATATATTTACTATTTTAATAATACTGTCTTTTAAAAAAGGAAGTGGGTAATTTAGCTCTTTTCCAACAGAATTGAGAACTGTCTTCATTTTGATTATGTCAGTTTATTGTCAGCTTTCTCATTGAGATCATTTAACTTCCTCAGATATTACAATACACTTGTCTAATATTTTACTTTTCTCCCCATTTCTGATCATTTTGTCACTTATTTCATGAAAGTGAAACAATAACCTACTACCATTTAGGAGTGTTAAAAACCTAGTTTCAGTAAGAGACTAATTACAAAACATTATTACAGAATTAAGAATATACACTCACAGATTATCCTTAGCATTATGAGGTGACTGCATCATATGGGGATCGTAACACTTAGATGAAAAGTTTTGCCATTTTGAAATAAGTGATATATTTTTTTAAGGAAATAAAAATCTACAATTATAAGCCTGGCACGGTGGCACGTACTTATAAGCGACAGGTTGTAGAGTTGCGGCAGGATCTGAGGATCGGGTCTGGGGATTGCGGTTTGAGTCCCGCCAGGGGCAACACAGCAATACCTAGTCCCCCAAAAAATAGCTGGGGTGGTGGTACGCGCCTATAATCCCAGCTACCTGGGAAGCTGAGGCTGGGGATTGCTTGACTCCGTGGTTTTATGGGCAAAAATAGCGAGACCTAGTCTCAAAAAACAAAACAAAACAAAAAAACTACAGTTACAAAAACTACAGAAAACACAGTTAGATGTGTGCAAAAAATTAGATGATATTTGCTATGTAGGAAACATCACTCAATAAGACCAAGACATCAGCATTTGTCTTTAAACATTTAAAAATCAGAACTGAACATTAGTTATTTTTTAAGTTTATTTTCTTCCTCTGATGATGGTCTGTTAACCAAGCAGCAGCTGTTTAGATAAATTGTTAAAATAATTTCATTCCACCTATTTGTTATTTCTGATTTGGAAGGCAAATCGTAGCACAAGTCACATTGACTTAAAAATCGTGACTCTGTTGTTTGCCACGAGATCTTCTACCTGCTAACCTATACATGTGTTTACTAGGTCTCACTATTGTTGCCCCGGGTACCGCAGACTCAAACAATCCTCAGCCTCAGCGTCCCAGGTAGCTGGGATTACAGGCATGTGCCACCATGTCCAGCTATTTTTTGAGGACTAGGTCTGGCTACGTTGCCCCGAGCGGGACTCAAACTGCTATCCCTGGTCCCTACCGCGGCTTCCTAGGCTGCTGCTTACAGCCGTGTGCCACCATGCCTGGCCTCACGACTCAAATTTAAAACAGAGAAAAAAACTTCCTATGATACCTGTTCTCAGGCCTCCAACTTCTTCAGACCTAGAGACAGTAGTCACTGTTTATACCTCTCCACCACACCAACCCCACCTTTATGACACAGTGATGATCAACCACCACATTCTACACATTGGTTTTTTCCCCTCCTAGCTCTATAGTGTGGTTCATTCTTTATCAGTGCTTAAAGACCTTTTTCTTTTTCTCCCCCAACAGTTACATTGTAGTCCTGTATTGATGGACATATAAACTCTTAAATCATTCAGTCTGTTTACCAAAATACTTAATGAGTACCTACCAGGTTCCAGGCACTTAGGTAATACTGTGTAAAAGGAGGAATTTCCTGCCCGCATGGAGCCATTTATAATATTGGGGAACATATAGTAAACTATGACGCATAATTTGTGCATAAATCAGTTTGCCTGAGTTCCATTATATTTGCAAGATCAACACTTCACTCTGAAATCTGTTCACAGGGTTTGTGTTTTTTCATTGGAGTAATAAACTGCCAAATTGCTGCTTTTAGAAAATGAGCTCCTGCACATAATCTGCTTCTTGCTCTACTTGAATGCTTGTTTTTTCATGCTTTTTCAACATAATATTATCACATTTTTTGATCTTTGTTAATCTAATGGGTGAGAAAGGTATGTTAATGTACTACTTATTTGCATCATTCATTTGGGGAAAATTTATGTAACTTAAGGATTTATAATTTCTGAGACTGCTTGTCATTTGCCTGTTTTTGTAAGGTTTTGTTATTTTTAGTGGTTCTTTATGTTATTACTCTTTAATTATTAAATATTTATTTTAGATCCTGAATACAAGGAATTTTCCATATCAGACCGTTTCATAGTTTTGAATGGAATCTTCTATGTGATTATTAATATTGTGTCTATACTAGAAATGACAGTAGATATTTAAATTCTCATCTAATTTACTATTTAGGGAAGATTTTCAAGATTTCAAGTACTTTACATCTGAAAGACTTCAGCCGATAACTAAAATGTAAAATAAGTCTATTATGTTACTATTTTTGGTAGAAATAATGGTTACATGAATATTTAACACATGTGCACCTAGCATTTTTTTACTGAATAACCGGATTAGTATTTGTTAAACTTTCCCTGTGTCCCATTAAAGGTGGTAGGTGATAAATGGATAAGTAAGTGACTTTTTAAAACTAAAAAAAAATTTATCAAATCACTCACTTTCTTGCTCCTACAATTCTAGTTTTTGCTCAGTTTAGCTTTTGATTTCCCTGGTTACAATTCTAACATAGGAGATGTTGTTTGTTTTTGATACAAACACAAAATGTGTTATGTTGGACGATTTATGAAAAGGGAAGTAGAGTAGGAGGGATGAAAGAGTTCATGGCAGAAATTCAATAAATAAATCACAAAGTTGATAACCAAGAAATAGTCATATAAGCATGTTACTTAGAAAAGTTTCTACTAGTGGAAATATTTAGAAGATTACATCTGGGAAAGGAGACTGAAGGCTAGAAGGTTAGTAGAATTCTTTTTTCATCATAAACCATTTTATTTTTTACTTTTTAAACTTAAGTGTATGCATTACAGTTATATGCTGGAATTTCATAGAGTTGACCAAGAAATGCTTCTCTATAGAATTAGTTAAAATGCAAGGCAAATGAACGACAGAGATCTAATCTTATTTATTCCCATGTTTCCAGTGCCTGGGGCAGACTCAAAACATATCAGGGGATTATTAAATATTTCTTGAATGAAGGAAGCAGTTCCAGAGATGAAATTTCTGGATAGGAGTAGGATTTAGAACTTGAAGATTGCAGGTAAATAAATACAACTCCGTAAAGCTAGGGGTCTTGCTTGCTTTTGCGGTATCTTTATGCAGCAGTATGGTAGAGTCAGACTGCTCAGGAGTCTCTTTAGAAATGATATTCAAGAATTAGAGCACCATGTGAAAAGCATGGGCATTTCTTATGTCTCATTGCATCTATCCAGTTTTAGTAAACCTCAGGCCTCACCTGGTTGACTCTATAGTTAGATGTAGAGTAAGAATTAGTTACCCAATTGCTCAAAGCCTTTATGAAGTTAATAAACTTTTTTGGTGGGGCCTTCTATGAACAAAATTTGGCATTAGATTCTAAAATGATTATAAAGATGAAGAAAGCCCCAGTCTCTGACTCCAGAGAAACCACAATCCAGTAGGTTAATTGGATTTTTCCGTATTTAACTATCATACATAAGACATATTGTAAAGTCTAAGCAACCTGTGTGGGAACAGGAGAAATGCATAATTAAATTTCACTGTGGGTGGGAGGGTAGAGACATAGATTGAAATATGTATGACAGAGAAAGGAAATGAACCTGGAAAGATTGCTTTCCTTTCCAATGTTCTTTTCCTTTATTTTTTTCGTTCTTTCACTTCTATTTGCTTTCTGCCTTTCTTTGTTTCTTCATTGATATAGTGCCTGCTATGAAACAGGAAATATGCTCCATGCCAGAGTATGAAAAAGTATGTTAGTTAAGTAGCTTGTGGTCTGGTTGAAGAGAAAGGCAGGTAACTAAAAATCATAGTATGATAAATGCAATGAAGGAGGTCTAGTCAAATTAGGGATTTAGGCAATGTTTCACAGGCAAATCAGCAACCGTGGTTCGATTAGAAGTGTTAATTATACTACCATTTTTTTATTGCTATGTGTACTGTATTTTTATACATTCAATATTAATAATAACCCCCACAGCAACTCTATGAAGTAGGTGTAGATAGATTTTATTACTCCCATTTTACAGAGGTAGAAGTTGTATGATTTGTTAAGTGACTTGCCTAAGGCAAATCATTTTATTTATTTTTTTTTATACTAGATCTCGCTATTTTTACCTGTGGAATCACAGGCTCACATTGCCTGGGTACCACAGACTCAAGCAGTCCCCAGCCTTAGCTTCCCAGGTATCTGGGATTACAGGCGTGCGCCTCTACGCCCAGCTATTTTTTTGGAACTAAGTCTCGCTATGTTACCCTGAGCGGGACTCGAACTGTGATCCCTAATTCAGGTCACGGCTTCCTAGGCTGCCACTTACAGGCATGAGCCACCATGCCCCGCCACAAATCATTTTCATAGCCAGTAAATGACTGAATTATATCTAGCTCTAATTCCAAGGTTCATTCTGTTCTAAAACAGCTAGCGGGAGATGTTTATATCCTGCTGATGGTATTGTAAAATGGTGTAGCTGCTTTGGAAAACGAAGTAGATCCTTCAGAGATTAAAGAGAGATATGAGATACCGTATGACTAGCAGTTTCACTCAAGAGAAATGAAAACATTCCAAGCTTTACAAATGAATGTTGTAACATTATTGTCCTTAATAGTCCTAAAATGAAA
The DNA here is from genome assembly GCA_004024945.1 of Uropsilus gracilis. NCBI lineage: Eukaryota > Metazoa > Chordata > Mammalia > Eulipotyphla > Talpidae > Uropsilus > Uropsilus gracilis. The sequence continues at coordinate 22,927 of PVHY01007207.1, forward strand.
ACCATCCAAATGTCATCAGTTGATAGGTAAATTGGAACTATACATAGCTAGTTTGATGATTGAGTTTAAATGCTTTTTTAAGCATCTGTATCAATTAAGTTTTCAAGAGATTGATTGGGGGATGTGAGGGCGATCTGGCTGTGACATCTGTCACCCCATTGATCGCCAGGGTTGATTCGGCTGATCGGACTGACTAGGCGGGTGTCCCTCCCTCACCGCTCCATGTGTGTCCCTCCCGAAGTTGCGCGATCGGTCGAAGAGGACGGCCTTCCCGGAAAAGAGACGGACCGTTCTTCTCCGTGGAGGGTATACGAGTAGCTGTGCTCCCCTGCTAGAACCTCCAAACAAGCTCTCAAAAGATTGATCTGGGAAGGCTTACTAATACCTTGGAAAACAGGGCCAGATTTCTGACCAACCAATGTGAAGGGGTCTGCACCAGAGACCTCAAAGATCTAAAGCAGCATAAAACTCATCTAAATCTTAGTTCATAGAGAGATTGAAACTAAAGATACCAGAGGAAACCATTTCGTTGGTTCAGGCTTTGACTTGGGTATTAACAGTAGTTCTATACTAGATTCAAGCTTTAAAAATTGGCACCTACCTGTTTTAGTATAAAATACTACTTTTATACTGTGCTTTTTATTCCGTGCTTCTTCTCTGATTAACTTTTCCAAAGCTGCTGTATTCCTTATAAGTGTGTTTTGAGCTTCCTGTCTACATCCTTTCTCTTGTAGCTGCCGGAGGAGGAACTTAGGTCCATTTATTCCCCTCTAGGGTGCTTCTGCACTGTTTGTTCCCCATCGAAGACTCTCAGTGCAAAGGAGTGAAACTGATCAGAGGAAAAAAATCAAAGCGCAACTCTCTTTTTAGAAGTTGTATTTATGTGTTCTTATTGTTACATTTTAAGAGTTCTTTGAATACTTTCAGATACCAATCTTTGTGAGATAGGTCTTGCAAATATTCCAATCTGTGGTGTGGTCTATTCATTCTTTTAACAGTTATCTTTTGCAGAATTGAAGAATTTTAATTTTTACAAAGTCAACCTTACACTGTTTTTCTTTCTTGGATTATATTTTAGTATTGTATCTGAAAACTAATTGTCTAACTTTAGGTCACTTAGATTTTCCTCTGTGTTAATCTTCTATACATTTTATAATTTTGTTTTTTACAGTAAAGTCTGTGATCATCTGTTTTGAGTTAATTTCTGTGAAAGGTATAAGGTCAGCATCTAGGTGCTTTCAAATTCTTCAAAAATCAAGTATTTGGAATTATGTCAGTCAATATCAGTACTAGAGGGAACTCTTTTAAAATTTATTTTTTACCCAAATACTTTGTTTCTGCATTTTTTTAAATTAAATGAGGTCAGGGAGATCATGCTTTCTATGTTATCTTGTGTAAATTATGGTGATACACTTTATAAAGTATGCTATCACTATGCTTTATATGTTGTTTATGCTGTGATTTTGCATAGTATTTTCATTCCTGCATTTGAGTGAGATTAATGTTTTCTTTAATGCCTTTATTTTTGTATTTCATAATCAATGCCTTAATGAGTTGGGAGACAACAATTTATACTAGGTAGGTTAGATAGTCATTGTCATAGGAATTACTAATCTCTCTAGATAAAGGATTAACTGGTAAATCTAGTAAGATATAGCTTATCCTTTTTGGTTTTAAAATTTTTTCATATTTTCTCCTACTGGCAATTTAATTGTTCTTGTTTTCTTTTTTTAGGACTGCATAATAATTTTTTTTTTGAGACTAGGTCTCACTGTTTTTGCCTGTGGAACCTCAGGCGCATGTTGCCCAGAGTACCCCAGACTCAAGCAATCCCCAGCTTTAGCTTCTCAGGTAGCTGAGATTACAGGCACACACCACCACACCCAGCTATTTTTTTTTTTTTTTTGCAACTAGGTCTTGCTACGTGCTCCCGGTGGGACTCGTACCACAATCCCTGGCCGCAGCTTCCTAAGCTGCTGCTTACAGGCATGTGCCACCATGCCCGGCCTTGCATAAGAATAATATTTGATAAAAACATATATTTTAACAAGTTTAAAGGAGTTATTTAAGTATGAACAAAATTTAATACTAGGAAAAATTACATCAAAGTTTGGCTCACAGCATTCTTAATAATTGGATATCTGATTTGATGACACTGTAAATTTTATAAAACATGGTATTTGTCAGTGTAATGTCCACAAGGTTGGTGGGGGATATATATTTAGGTTCCAGTAAATACTCACAAATTCACACCAGTAAATTCATACCAGTGAGACCAGTGTGCCTCTCACTTGGCACTACTTTATTTAGAAGAATGTAGAACAGATACTGTAATTTGTCAGTAAGACAGTGGAAGTCTTTGGTACAGTATGTGTATTCTGCTTTCCCAAGTGCTCAACTGACAGATCAGGTCCAAAGAGATGATATCCATATTGGGTGATATAGAGAACTTCATAGGCATAATTTTCAGAATCCTCTGGAAGGAAATGCCTAGTTACATGTCAGAAAAGCTTAAAAATAGAGTTTTCCACTAAGTATCTATTGTACTTTCAGTCCAGGTGTAACTTACTCATTTGGTAATTCTATCATAAACAATGTTGACAAGTAATGTAGGTGACATGCTGTCTTAATCAGGTTAATAGGAATAAACCTAAGGTCAAATTCTTACACTTAAAACGAGGAAGGTTTTTATTGTTGGTCCAGTCATTCGTGCTCACTTTCCATAAATGGATTCTTGTTTTAGTATATTCTTTCAGAGGACTACTTTTTTTTATTTCAAGATTTTAGGAGAGTGTTGGGAAGGTCTACATTGTATTTTAAACTATCTTTATGTTTTTAATCTATCTAGATTCTTGAGCCACGATTTTCTTTAAAAGTGTGCAATAAGAACCACAACTTGTTTCCCAAAAGGGCCAGTAGTTGTCCTAATCATTTGTAGCAATAATTTGTTTCCCTGTGAGTCTGAAATGTCACAGTTACCCTAGAGCAGTTATTATTATGAACTAGTTTTTCAAATTCACAAAAGATTGAGTATAGTAAAAATGTATATCTTTAATGTAGCAAATTTACTGATAATCTTACATGATTGTTTATTTGTTAAGAATTGGTAGGGTAAGTCTTCTTCAAAGAAAGTATGTGTAATATGTAAAGAAGTATACTTTTCTTCTAAGTAGAAGTTTGCTTTATTGAAGGCTTTGTGCTTATTTTAGGTGGTTTTACTTGGAAATCTTAGCAGAAAGTGGCAAATTAGGGGGTTGTATAGTTTAGTTTTAGATGTGCCACTTTGTTTCTTTGTGCAAGTCAACTTTCCTATGTTTAGTTTTGCTCAATTAAACTGTATTTATAATAATCCTTATCCTGCCTACTACTTAGTGTTTATGAGGATTAGATGGAATAAGGGATATAAAGACAATTGTAATTGGTAAAACAACTTAAATGTAAGGAATTTTTCATCTTAACTTTTCCTCCCTTTCTCTTGTAGGTAGTGTTGGTGCTTCTTTTCAGTGCCAGTCCATCCATCACGACCACATTTGTCATGATGACAGTGACAAGGTGAGGTCTGTGTTGATGTCTACAATGATGAAAATGCATGCTGCCCTTATTTTGTGAGTTCACTTGCATAATTCTGGACTTAGGTAGGAGAGTTTGACTTTGGGGGAGCAGTAGCTTCCAGTTGTAGAGAGCCTTGTTGTTTTGTGTGTTAGATTATTAAACTGATCCAGAAAACCTGAGGATAATTCCCAGGAGGTGAGCTGGAATGTTGATAAGCCCTCTGCTTGCTTACTCCATTTCTATTGCCATTACCATTCTTCTTTTCTCGCTCAGCCAGTTTGGATTATTTTCACATGTGAACAAATGCTCCCAAAGTTGATGACTGTCTCAACAATTTGTGTTGTGTCTGTTCCCAATTCTCCCCCTCTCCTACCTCCTCCCCCCCCCCAGTCAATTTTAAATATTGAGAATTGAAGGAGGGAACTTGCCTGAGTCATGTAAAAGAAATCTGCTTCAGACCCATCTTTTTGTTTTGTTCTTTAATATCAGGTCCAAACTTTTGGTGGTTTTGTTTCATTATGTTGTATTGCTTCTGTGCTTTTTATCTCTAAAGATAGTCTTTGGGGCATTTTTCAGTGCTCCACTTTTGATGATCCTGCCCTTGTAGTAGATACTAATATTTGTAACATCTGGCTACTGATGCTGGATGGGCTTAAATTTAGTCTTTCCCACCAAAATTTTCCAGTGATTTCCCTCCCATTTCCTGTGTCTTGTATACAGGAATGTATCACTCCCTTGGTTTTCCCCAGGCTAACCAATCCAAATGATCGTTTTCTCTGCTGTTTTAATCAAGATCCTCCTCTCATCCTATGGGACCTAAATCAAGATCTTTGGGATTATCCAAATGACTTTCTTTGTTCTCTATCTCTGTGTCTTTGTAAGCTTTGCTCAGACAGACTTTACTCTGCTTAGGAATGGTATATTCTTAGCATTCCAGAGACTCTTCTATTACTACAGTAATTCAGAGACATAGGTTTAATTTTCAACTTCCATTTCAGAAGTAAGCCTCTAAAGGAGAATTCCAGACTATAGGGTGGCTCCATAAAATTCAGCATTCCACAGATTTTAGAAATGATCTTGAAGAATGATGGGAAAGGGAAAAGCAAAATCACTTTAGGTCTGTAATAATCACAGATTATGTGTTTTGTAATTGTGAAGGTGTTCTGGGGATAAATCTTCTTTCCCCTTCTCAGCATAATATACTTTTCCACTCATTTGTTTATTTACTGTAGAGAGGCCAAATTGTGTTCTGTTCCATGTAAGGTTTGCAAGTGTGGAGATTTTTGTCTACCTCTGCCGGACACTTTGCATCTGCTATAAAGATGGTTGACTAAATTCTGGAGCATGATTTCTGTACTGATTTTGGTGCTTTTAGGAGATGCAGTTTTTCCAGAAATATGTGGGCAGAAGGAAGAAAAGCTTGAGGGATTTTTTTGTCACTTAATCAGAACTAAGAACTGTCAGGAAATATTCTTCTCTTTTCCTGCCTGCTGTGCCTTTACTTACGATTGTTTCCTACAAGGTAAGAGAATGGAACACAATCTCTTGATTGTGTATTTGTAATTTTAGCTGACAAATACTATTTATTCAACAGATTCAGTCGACAAATAATATTTATTGATCATCAGCTATATTGTCTTGGCATTTAGGGCATACATCATGATGGATGCAAAAACAAAGATCACCATTTTTGTGAGTTTATGGTCTAACTAGGGAAAATAGGCATGACAAACAAAGATCGAAAAGATAGAGCAGGTAAGTAATGACCAGCAAGAATTGACTGATTCAAGATTGCTGTTTTGAATAGGATCATTAGGCATCAATCTGGGGAGGAGAGTGTTGAATAGAATGTTTAAAAGTCCTATCTCTATCTTCATAACTGTTTCTTCTTCCTTTCCATGGAAAAGGGGTATTGGTCTGTAAAAGTAAAATCAAAACAGACTTGCTGCCTGAGTCATGCCTCTTGGATGTGTATGTGTATGTGTATACACACAGTAATACACACTTAGCCCTCTTACTCTGACCACTGTTAATGACAATTGTTACTCTGACACTCCGTTATAGAGAACAGCTAATCCAATCCCCTTTTATAAATACATTTGGAGACCAGCATTTGCCTCCATTTTAACTAATTAATGTATGACTGAGGATGGAAATAGGGTTCAGGCAGGGAGAAAGAAGGCCAGTCCGTTTGTTTCACCCTTCCCCCACATAGTTTTGGAAGTGGTGGCAATTCCTCAAATTCTTTGACTTGACCTGTTCTCTGCTGATGAACTCTGGCTTGTAGCTTATTGTGTTGGAAGGAGCTTATGTCAGCTTTGAAGTTTGCTATTAAGTGCTATGTACTGTCACTTGAAATGTCATAATCCACTTAAATTGGCCACAGCAATTCACGAAAGTCTTCAGCAATATTTCTACCTTCATTCACAGTGCCATACGCAGTTTCTAGGTAGCAAACACACACTTACACTTTCAGTAGATACCTGTTCTCAACACAGCATTTTCCTTCATATTTTTCTCTGTACTGTCTGCATGGTTAAAATGAAACTAAATTGTCCTTACTACAACTGTATAATTAATTACCTTAAAACTCAGTGATATAGATTAAAAGGTACCAATGCATCTTTCTAGGTTCTGGGTTTTCTGTGCTCATCTAGGTGGCTCAAATGGTGTTTGATGCTGGGGTTATTTCAGAGTCCTCACATGTCTGATAAATGATGCAGGTTTCAGTTGAGACTTTAACTGGGTCCCTCAGACTGAGCACATATAGCCAGGACTTTTTTTCAGACTGATAATTAATTCCAAGAATCAGTGTCTCACAGGACCAGGCTCATCCTGTGTTGCCATTTATGACCTAGCTTTACAAGTCACAAAGAATCACTTCCACCATAGTTACAGGCCCACCCAAACTCAAGAAGAGGGGACCTTAATCCTACATTGGGGAGGAATGTCAACAAAATGTTAAAAGAATGAATGGTGGGAGGACTTCTTATGGCCATCTTGGAAAATACAATCTGCATATATACCACCTGTTAAATATACAAGAAGCTACGATTAAAATGACTGCATAGTGTTCCATCTTAGGTAATTTACATAGCTAGTCTTTAAGTATGAAATGTTAGGTCATTTGAAAAAAAGTAGCTTAAAATATTTATTAAGCATCTACTGTGTGCCAGACACTGTTGAATCACCAGGTTATAGTGGTGAAAAGACTAACTAGAAGGTACTTGCCAACTTCTAGTTCTTATTTTTTATGGAAGGGGCTAAAAATGAACTGCATATATAAGCCTGTAAATAATCAGATAAGTACTGTGTCAGTATAGGGCAGTTGGCTACTTAAGGTGTTGGGGAAAGTTAGGCTCAGATGTGAATGATGAGAAGGAACAAGCCATGTGAAAATTTGAGTCATGGGGAGAACATTCTAGGATAAGGAAACAGCTTTTGCAAAGACCACAAAAGATCTTTCAAATAGAAAGTCTGTTGTACATAAGCAAGGTGAAGGAAGGTAGAAATAATAAATTTAAGGAAAGTAGACAGCTACCTCAATGGACTGAGTTGGCACAGTCCAGATCATTGTAGTTCTGGGCAAATCAAAGGGGGAAAAGTTTAAATTTATTTTATTTTTAAGAGACTGGGTCTCGCTATGTTGCCCAGGGTTGTCTCAAACCCGCAGGCTCAAGTGATCCCCAGCCTCAGCCTCCCAGGTAACTGGGATTACAGGTCCATGCCACCTTGCCCGGCAAAAAAGTTTAGATTTTATTCTGCCTGTTATGGGAAATCTCTGGAAGATTTTTAAGCAGAGGAGTCTCATGAGCTGGTTTATATTTTAAAAACATCCCCATTGCCTGTGATGAGATTTTCTTTAATTGTGATAAAATACACCTAACTTGTTTGCCATCATAACAACTGTTAATGTGCAGTTCAATAGTGTTAAGTACATTTACATTTTTGTGTAGTCAATGTCCAGAACTTTGCATCTTGCAAAATGGAAACTATACCCATTAAACAGTAACTTCTATTCTCCTTGCCTCCTCCAATTCATTCTCCCAACCCTCCCCCAACTACCATTCTCCTTTTTGTATCTGTGAATTTGAGTGTTTTGTATACTTCATATATAGGGAGTCAAAAAATATTTGTCTTTTTGTAATTGACTCATTTCACATAGCATGTTAAGATTCATTGATGTTACAGCATGTTGGATTTTTTTTTTCTTTTAAAGACTGACTAACCCATTATATATAGTGTGTGTGGTGTGGGTGTGTGTGTGACAATTTGTTTTTCATTCATCCATGGATGGACAGTTGTGTTGCTATCATGTTTTGGCTATTGTGAGTAATGTTGCCAGGAACGTGGGTGTTCTCGTTCTTTTGGATATGTACTCAGGTTGAATTTCTGGATAGTTTCAATTTTTAGTGTTTTATGAACCCACTATAATGTTTACCATAGTAACTACACCATTTTACATCCCCCTCAAAAGTACATAAGGACAGTGGTTTTTCACATTCTTGCTTACACTTGTGTAGTTGTTTTCTTTTTTAAAATAACAATCCTAAAGAGTGTGAAGTAGTATCTTCTAGTTTTGAGTTGCATTTCTTTTTTAATGAATGATGTTGATCATCTTTTTATGTACTTGTTGGCCATTTGTATCTCTTTGAAGAAATGTTTATTCAAGTCATTAAAGATCTTATTTTTAAATATTTTTAAATAAAGATCTTATTTTTTTGTTTTCTGTTGATCAGTTACTGGAGTTCTTTATACAGTCCAGATATTGACCCTTTAGACTTTGCAAGTCCTTTTTTCCCATTTCATAGGTTTCTGTTTTACTCTGTTATTTGCATGCTTTGATGTACACATTTTTATTTTAAGTAACCCAATTTAATTATTTGTTGTCTGTCTTTGGTTTCATATCTTAGGACTGATTGCCTAAGAGTGTCATGAAGCTAAAGTTTATATTTTTACATATTGAGCTTTTGACTCATTTTGAACTACTTTTGTATATTATGTAAAGTAAGGGTCTGCCTTTATTGTTTTGTATGTGGATATCCAATTTTCCAACAATATTGCTGAATAGACTTTTTCCCATTGAGTGATCTTGGTAGCTTGTTGAAATCATTTGGCCATACATAAGGGTTTATTTTTGGGCTCTCTATTCCATTGTCCTATATGCCTATCTTTACACCAGTATCACAATGTTTTGATTACCATAGACTTGTAATATATTTTGTATTATCTATTTCTCAAACCTTGATTCATGAGTAGGATAGACTCAAAGGGTATAAACATTTTTCCACATTAGTCTGTCTCTAATTTTATACAGTTCATATACATCAATTTATACATTACTGCTACAATATAGGAATGCTTCATGTCCTTTTCACATCATTAACTCATCTATAGTATCAGTCACTTTGTACTTGGTGTCCTAGTTATTTTTTATTTTTTTATTTTAATTTATTTATTATACATAATAGTTATCCCCTTGGGTATGCCCCCCCTTCCTGTTCCCCTCCCAACTCTGGTCACTCCAATTCCTCTCTAGCTGCTGCTTATTTGATCATGTTTTAGCCTATATGTCTCTTCCTTTTCTGAAGCATTTTCTTTTTCCCAGACAAGGATCTGGGAATTCCTCTCTAGCTGCTGCTTATTTGATCATGTTTTAGCCTATATGTCTCTTCCTTTTCTGAAGCATTTTCTTTTTCCCAGACAAGGATCTGGGTTCCTGGGTCTCAGTAGGTCGTGTTGTTTAGATTTCAATTCTTGGCTTTGTGGTATGTTTTCTCTCCAGCTCCTTTGGAGCCGCTCAGTGTTTCATCCTTCTTGTTGGTTGTCTCCTCCATTTTGGATTTAGTTCTATGTTGCTGCTTCTTTGCCGTTTTGTTGGACTCTCTGGCGTAGAGAGTCTTCCAAACCTTGTTAGTAAACAAGTTCCTTGTGGAACGAGACATTAGTGGGTGGTTAGTCCAGATGGTGTCCTCTCTATTTGCCATTTGCCGCTCCCCCTTGGGGCTCTGCCACGATTCTGTGGCCTTCCTTCCATCGTGGTAACAGAGGGTAGGTAACATGTTCTCATTGTAGGTTTCTCTACTCCCTGATTTTGGCTTCTGAGCATTAGTGACCATATTAGTGTAGCTCTTTGATGAGTCCTTGGTATGGTTAGATATTCAGTCCTTTATCTGTTGATTTTCGCCATGCTCCTCATGGGTCCTGCCCAGGAGATGGGTGTTTCAGGGCTTTTTATTGTTGTTGTTCATCCTCCTCTGTCTAAAGTTGGTTCATGAGTGTTTCTCTTGTTCCTGGCGGGGACTGGCTAGAGTGTAAGACCAGAGAAGGGATGGGACCCAACCCCCTCCCTTCCCCGCCCCAGCATGTCCCCGCCCCACACACTCACCTAGGCAGGGCCCCTCCCCCCCCAGGCACTCCCAGTGCTGGGTGTCGCCGGGGATCATGTTGGGGATCATGTCGGCATCTCTATCCCATGAGAGGTCCTCTGACATGCAGCGCAGGGTAAGGGGGTTCGGTCTGCCGCCTATCCCCGCCGCAAACCTGCCTCAGTTTTAATATTTCTTTGGTTAGCTGGAGTTCATTAATTCATCAGTCATTTGTGTTGCTTTGTAAAATGTCATCATTTTGCACGTTCCTACTTTTTTAAAATCACTTTAAGGGGACATTAGTCATCTGTGTCATATTGGCAAAAAATTACTCAGCTTTTCCTTTTTAATGAATTTTTATTTCCCATAGAGAAAATTTAAAATTATTTTGGGAGCAGATCTATTGTTGCATCATTCTTTGAAATAAATTTCGTTGCTTTATGTTTATTGCCTTTCAGATGTTTACATAGTTTTAAAGCTTTGTTAATTTTATATTACGCTTTTTGAGCTAAATGGTGATCCAATGCATTTTAAATAGATTTTCTTTTTACGTTATTGCAAAATAGTTGAGGTGATTAGAAATACCATGTAATGATAAGAATTTTGGGATAATTGTTATTTGGCATTCCTCTGTTGGCCTTTGAAATTTTATTGCCTATATTTACTTCATTTTTCTTTATAAAATGCTGTTTTAATAGAAACAAATGAGGTGTGTGGAGGGGGGTGTGGAGGGAATGAATAAACTTTCTATGGAAGACTAAATTTTACATTTGCTCTACAAAGAATTGTCCTACCCTAAGGGTTTTTATTTTAGGTTATCATTTCTTTTTTATTGTATAAATTGGAATTCTGCTCATGTAACACACTTTAACTTAGATAAGGTCTGGAAAGTTCTTTTGAATGTGACATGAACAGGAAAACTAACTTTTGTAGAGATGGGCCGTGTATTACAGTGTCTGTGCAAAACCATTATGCCTGGATAGGCTATTAAAAATGAATCATCAGTGGAAGACACTGTGAGGACACTGGATATTTTAGTGAACTGGTCACATTTTACAGTAGTGAGGTGTATTAGAATTCTGTATGTAGGAATTCTGTATCCAGAGCAAGTTATCAACTATGTAGTTACATAATATGCACCAAGATTCCTTTGAAGTTGGCTTCTTATCACACATCATAAGGACATTAGAAATTACAGAGATGTTTTGTGTATATATTTCTGAAGGTTTTTCTCAGAGGATTATAATTGGGATGGGGCGAAAACGAGATCCCTTGCTCCCACCCCCCCAAAAAAAAAAAACCACCAACATTTTCTTTCTTTTTTTTTTTTCAGTTCCAGTTATTTTCAGTACTTCTTTCATATATTCATAGGATATTGCTAAAATTATTGTATGCTTGCAAGTTTTCAAGTATTTTACTATGAAAAGTTCTAAATAGAGAGGAGTTAGGCACTCGTATGCCAATAACTAGATTTCATCATGAACAACCACAACGTTCCATGAACAGCAGAAAGAATTTAGTAAAAGAATGCCTTTAATCCCAGTTTAGGACGGGAGACTGGAGACAAGAGACTGGGAATAGCTTGAGTTCGCAGGTTCGAGACCTGCCTGGGGCAACATAGGGAGACCTAGTCTCAAAAAAATAGCCAGGTATGGTGGTGTGTGCCTGTAATCCTGGCTACCTGGAAGGCTGAGGCTACAAATCACTTGAGCCCATGGGTTTAGAACCATCTTGAGCAACATAGCGAGACCTAGCCTCAAAAAAAAAAATAAATAAATCTAGTAAAGGAGTATTACTATAAATAACAAGAATGACAATGAAATTGGTTCAAAATAGGGCAGAAACCACCTACTTACAAGCCACAGGAAAAAAGCATTTTTGAAATGTGACTTCTGCCGCCCAACTTTCTTAGCAAATTTGCATCACCCACCGTAGCAGTTACCACTCAAATGTAATTTAAACAACAGGGTTTTATTTACAAGGAAAATTAACCAGGAAAAGGAAAAGTTCTTAATGCCTCAAGCAGCCAGTTATTTTACTGCTTGTACTGTTTAGTACAAAAGTTCCAAACACATGTCAAAGATGGTGCCCCCTTCAAACCTGTTCCAAACACATGTCAAAGATGGTGCACCCTGCAAAGTCCAGTCCTTCCCCAGCCATCTCTTCTCCCCAGTGTTCCAAGCTGCTCTGCTTTTCATAGGCTCTTCAAACTTTTCCAACAGATGCTGATGCAAACTCAGCTTTCCAGATATACTGCTTTGCTGCAACTCTATGCGCTTCCTTACCAGGCCTGCCTTTGGTAGCATCTGGCCAAATTCATCACGCCTGACCTCAGCAGCCCCTGGTAACCCCTGGCCTACTATTCTGGCATCTGACTCCACACCGGCTACTTCTCTGCTGGCCACTCTCCTACCATGGCTCCTTGCCACCACCAGCTCACTCTTCCAGGGGGCTTCCCCTGGTCAGGCCACGCCAGCCTGTTCTCTCAGCCATTCTGGTCTCTCCCTCACCTCTCACTTGGCTGGTCTTTTTTTTGAAACTAGGTCTCGCTGTTTTTGCCTGTGGAACCACAGGCTCACGTTGCCCAGGGTACCACAGACCCAAACAATCCCCAGCCTCAGCTTCCCAGGTAGCTGGGATTACAGACACACAGCACCTCATCCAGCTATATTTTTTTGGAGCTAAGTCTTGCTACATGCCCCTGGCAGGACTCGAACCATGATCCCTGGCCCCGGCCGCAGCTTCCTAGGCTGCCACTTACATGCATGTGCCGCCATGCCTGGCCCTGGCTGGTCTTTTTATCTGTCCTTTGGTGCTTCTCATTTTCTCATGGGTCTTTCTCTCAGAGCCCCGCCCACAAGGGTATTTTGGCACCCATACAGTTTTCAACTATGTCTTCTGTATCAGCAACAGCAATAATACATCTTTGCATTTAAATGTATATAAGGAATTAAAATGCATAAAACAAGAATGGCACAAAGTTGATTTTTAAAAAACAATATTTTATGAATGATTTTTCTTAGGGAACATTCTTATGTTTCTTATTTTCTTTTTAAAAGTTATATAGAAGTTTAATATACATGAGAGAGATCAGGCATCACTGAATGTGGCTTTAGATGCCATCTTGGTATATCTCATGTTCTTGAACCTAAGTATTTTAAGACCCTCTCTTCATTCCCAGGTCCTTTTTCAGCAACTGCTTTTTCATTGTCCTTCCCAAAGTGAAAGAACCAATTGTCTGTTCTCGTCTGTTTCTAAATTAGTGTTTATATCATTTTTATTTTGTTGAAACACTAAATTATAGCCCATGTTCATTGTATTAAGGTCATATTTTCCTTTAGTACCCATTTCTTAATGGTTCGAATCCTTGTTTTTCTAACTGCAATGACCACTTTTACCTGACTCTTCTCCCCAGCCATTTCTGGGACTCCTTGGTACCTGTTCTGGTTATTGAATGCCCAGCTACCCCATTGACTCAGAACTTTTTGGTTACCAGCTTTCCTAAATACTGCTGTTCTAATGGTGTCACTTCGGCTTAAATTTGTGCCTACTTCTTAGACTTTTGCATTTCATGAGAGCATAATAAAAGTCTGAGCATTTAATAGGAGGGAATTATACAAGAGAGTTTAAAGTCAGATATGCAGCATGGCTGTTCTAGGTACCATGGCCCAAATTTCATTTTCAGAACTTCTCTCTTCCCAGTCTTTGGCTACTGCTATAAATGGAGTCTCAACCTATTTTCTCAGGGATGCCATTAAACACTGCCATTTCTCTTATAAAGTTGAGTCCCAATTACTTTCATTAACTGTTAGAGCAAAAAATGGCACCACTTTTTAGGTGGCAGTTTAGGAATATTTCTTGAATACAAAACAAAAGAGGCATATATCCTTTGAATCAACAATTCCACTATTCCATAAATTTAACCTTCATGCCTGTATATTCAAGTGCAAGTCATATTACATAAATGTATAAGAAAATATCTTTTTGTATATTTTCAAAACACTGAAGACAACCTAAATATAATACATGATTTTAAAAATAAAAATTGGTTCATCTCTAACAAGAAAATAATGGGATTTGTTGAAAAGAATAATCTAGATGTATATTTATTTAATTCTGCCCATCATTCATAAAACTACACTATCAGAATATGATTTGCCTGGATTTAAACTGCTGGAGCAATTTAGAATGAGAGTACTAGCAGCTACAGTGGTACTCAAGATCCACTCTGTTTTCAGAACAGAATGCATAAGGTGCCTTTAAAATCTCTGTGCCTCAAAGGGTTTGTGTAAAGACAGGTCATACCTCAGAATCCTCCTGCCAATATTCCTTGCTCCACAGATTAAATATGCTGTTTTGTGCAGTACATTATGTATGAATGTATGTATGTATGTATTTTAGAGACTAGATCTCTCTATGTTGCCCAGGGCTGCCTTGAACCCTCAGACTCAAGTGCTTCCTAGCCTCAGCCTCCCAGTAGCTTGGATTATAGGCACACGCCACCATACCCGGATGTGCAGTACATGTTTTGTTCGTACTTTTGATGTAGTGTAGTCCTGTATTTTTCTATTTCTGATGGCTTATTTTAGGTACTTAGATTTAGTCACTCTTCCCTCTTGAACTTCCTAGCTGGTAACTTTTCACCCTTTTCCACCTTCACTGCCCTTAGAGCTTTCTTTCTTGTCATACTCACTGCCACAGTTCAGTACTTGTCATCTCACTTGATTGGTGGAAAACAGTCTGACCACTCTCCCATTCCAAAGCCTGCACGGATATATTGTAAGTGGCTTAAGCTTACTTGGGTTTGTGGGTGTGCCTCTGCTGCCCCTTTCTGGTCTTTCACAGCTACCGCTTTCTTCGCTGACAGGTGGTAACACAGATAATAGGACTAACGTTTATTGTTTTACATTAGAGCAAATCTTTGTCATATTACAGTTACAACTTAGTGTGAATAATGTTAGGCCTAATGGTCATTATTTCCTGCCAACAGGATTGCGTGTATAGGTAACTCATGAAAATTAAGAAAACTACTAAATAATTACATGTTAACTACATATAACTACATGTTGTGTGCATATATATGCATAAATATTACACATAAATTATATCTAGTGTTATGTACATGTTGTAATATGAAAATTACATATGTAAGCCTGAAAACAAAAATGTGTAAGACCTATAGAAAAATGAAGCATTACTGAAAAAATAACTCAAGTAAATAGAGGATGCATCTTGCTCATAGATCAGAAGTTTCAGTATTGCAAAGATATTGATATCCTCTAAAATTCTTCTCTAAATCCAATTCAGCCTAATCAAAAATCTCAGTTGTTATTCCCGTGAATAGTATGGTAGGACACCAGGGTAGACAATTTCCAAAGGTCAGGCACGTTTGAGGGAATTTTACTAGTTTCCTGCTTTCGTAAGAAATGTATTGTTGGTGTATTTTTATTACAGAAGTGAGAGATATAAAATGATCTGGGTGATTAGTAAGAAATTTTTAGTCATCATTCATGGTATATGCTTGTCATTTTCTTCCCTCAAGTTATGGATTCAGAATTCAAAAAAAAAACAAAAACCTTTTCCACAAGAAACTGTTTTGCCTGCAGGTGCTGTGTTATGCCCAGCCCATGTGGTTATTCAGGCTGATCCTGGTCAATTAAATAATTGTACTAGCACCATTTCAAGTACTCAGTAGTCACATGTGGCTAATGGCTACTATCTAGATAGTGCAGCTATAGAACATTACCCTTTGTGGACTGACACCAAAATTTTAGGTGCACTGGGGTCAAGCAGTTGCTCTGGTGTTATTTACTCCCTGCCACATCATACAGTCAACAGTGACCCACTGCAAGGCCTATTTATTCTTGGGTGATTATAGTAACATACCAGCCTTTCTGGTTGAGAAAATTACTAAAAAACTGCAGTATAAATCTCAGACTATCCAAACTGGAGATGTGGGATCATGGTTTACATCCAGACAGATTTATTGGCTTACACCCCTAGAGCTCAATTAGCTAAGATCTTCACCATTTGAGAAGGATTCTCAAGGAGTTTGCCTCATAAAGGGCTGACTAAAGCCCAGGGGATTCACATAATGAGCTTAAGGGTTAAGAAACTTGGAGAACTCCAACCATTCTTTGCTTTTGATATTCAGCACTTCAGGAATGAGTCTTAGGATTGGACAGCTCCCAAACGGTAATTTCTGTACCATTTCCTCTCTCACTGCATAGCTCCTATCCAACTGTATAGGTATCTGTTTCAAGATGGTCTGTATTATTATACAAAGGAAGCTAATGTAACTGGGGATTCTGTTGGAAGATCTATAATACTAGGTGAATCCACAACAGTGAACTGAAAGTTGGGGATTCAGAGATTAGAAATAGATTCTTGGCTTATTTTAAAGTGTGATTGGGTTTTTTAACTCTATCATGAAGTGGGGAAGGGGGGGCGACGACAACTTAGATGCAGTCATCCAAACTGGCATCCAACCTGCTTTGGCAGGTTGGCAGAGGGGAATGGATATATTAGATGTTGAGTTGGGGGAGGAGATGGATCCACAGGGTCTGTTATCTCATTAGAGCTTCTCTTTGTGCTGAAACTTTCATTCTGCAGTTGCTAAGCACTTGCTGTGTGTTGGGGGCTGTAGACTTGTACCTTTAGGGGGTTACAGAATCAAAACAGAGTTCTAGTGCTGTTTAATATGGGAGAAACGTACAGTTACCACGTAGTGGTATTTATATGTAGAGATTCAGAGGTTCCTAGAACATCATTTTAGTCTGATTGCTTAACTTTCTGCTGGAGGTAGCTGAGGTCCAGAGCGCAAGGAGACCGAGATGTCAGGAGGACTAGAAGTTGGTCTTTGTTGATTGGCCCTTAATTTTGTCCCACTACTATTATGTCAGCGTCCTTTTAGATATTTAGTTCCTATCTGCTTAAAAATGCCCACTTCTTCCATTAATGTCCTCAGATGTGCTCTCCCCCATTTCATTTAATTTAGTATTTTATGGAAGTTTTTACTTTTCGACCTTAAACTTGATTAGGACAGGCGCCAAGGCGACTTGAAACCTGACATCACCAGGTTTCATTTAAATACCAGGCTAAGCCTTAGATATGAACGACTTGGGTTCGAACCCTCTTGCTCCGCTGTGACACAATCACCACGCTCGATAGCCGGAGACATTCCTGTATCTCGTAGCAAATAAATACTTTGCGAGTTGAGAGAGATTGCTCTTTGCTGAGTTTGGCAGGAGGGAGGCGTGGAGCAGAGGCAAGCACGTAGAGAGAGGATGTATACCAACGCGCCGCGGCTGCCCGCCGGCCGGGGGCGGGCCGGGCCGGGCCGGGCCGGGGCGGGGCTGCGCTGCGCTGCGCTGCGCAGGGGCGCTGCGCCTCGGGCTCTGTTGCCGGAACTGGTCCGAGGCGCGCGGCGGGACTCTCGCTCGCGGCCCCGCCCCCTCCCCCGCGGGATGGAAACAAAGGGGGCTCGGCCCGCGCCCAGTCCTGGGGGAAAGGGGCGGAGCTCCCACTGGCGTCCTCGCGGGCTAGGTTGCTAGGTCTGTTCCGGGAGGGGGCGGGACGGGGGTCGACGCTGAACCCAGAAGTGGGAGGGCCTCGCGCTCGCTCCTGCTGCGGCCTAGCGACTTGGGGCGCCGTCTGCGCGCGCAGCGGCCGGTAGTGCGCCGGCGCGGCTCGCTGGGCTCGCGAGCACCGAGGCGGGCTGCGGTGCGGCGGGGCGGGGCCGGGCCCCGCGTGCAGCGGTCCGGGACGGCGCGGAGGCCCGGGCGGTTAGGGCGCGGGGGGTGGGGGGGC
>PVHY01007207.1:40755-69100 GCA_004024945.1 Uropsilus gracilis
GGGGGGGGGGGGGGGGGGCGGGGGGGGGGGGGGGGGGGGGGGGGGGGGCGGGCGGGGGGGGGGGGGGGGGGGGGGGGGGGGGGGGGGGGGGGGGGGGGGGGGGGGGGGGGGCGGGGGGGGGGGGGGGGGGGGGGGGGGGGGGGGGGGGGGGGGGGGGGGGGGGGGGGGGGGGAAATGAGGATGGAGCCTCCGCGGCGTTAGCCCGCTCCAGTCAGAACGGGGTGTGCGCTCGCCGTTTCCTGGTGCGGCCCGTGTGATGGTGCGGGGCGGAAGGAAGCGCCGTGACAGCGCCTCGGTCGGAGCCTGGGTTCTGGGGGTGAGGCGGCCCGGGGACGGCGAAGCTGGCGAGCTGGCTGCTGGCTGGACGAGCGGTCACAATAGGAGGCGGCGGCCCAGCGAGGAGCCGCGGGAGCAGCCCCGCAGGGCGGAGCCTCCCCTCGCAGGTACTGGCCGTTGGTGCCCGCGCGCGCGGGCGAGGGCGGAACCGACCGAGCCGCAGGGCGTTGGGGACCTGCGGAGCCGCGCCCAGCGGCGGAGGTGTGGCTGTCCTGTGCTCGGTGGGGCGGGCGCGGCCCGGCGGCCCGCGCTCTTTGTTCCCGGGGCGGCGGCGGCCGGGAGGGAGGTGTGGGCGCCGCGCTCCGGGGCGCCCGCCGGCCAGCCGCTGCCTGCCTGGCAGATGGCCTGGCGCTCGCTCCCCCCCTTTTTGCCGAGGCGCGGGTGAAATGATGTCACTGGCAGAACGCGGAACCCGGTCGCGAGGCTCCTCTCCCCGAGTCCTGCCGCCACCCGGGTTTCTGGGCCGGCTGCGTTTTGTTCTCAGGGAATGGAAAGTCTTCTTTTCTGGGCTGGAGGATGAGAGAGGTTGGTTTCGAACCGCGGGTTGTTCGAGTTATTGAGGGTCAAAAAGCAAAGTTTTTGTTTCCGTGTGTTGGGCGCTTAAGGAACCTCGATTTTCTTTGTGCTGCAGAAACCTCGCAGACCATGAGGGAAAAGTTGGTTGTGCTGATTCTTCCACCATCGGTAGAGAAGAGTATTTGTAGGTAGTCACTGCTAGCATCTTAGGAATTGGTGTACTTGGTCTGCGAAAATTCAGACGGTTGTGTTCAGATCCAGTTGTTTGCACCTTAGAATGGTAAGCATTTTTTGGATTCTCATGAGCCTTCCTTGTGGGTACTATTGTTAACACAATGACCACAAAATCCCTTCCAGTAGGAAGGAGCCATGGTTCATAGTTTTTGTTGTTGTTCATAGTTTCTATGAAACAAATTTAATAAGGTTCTAAGAACAGTTGGAATCAAAATGTAATTGAGGATATTGTCTAATCAAAGTAATAGGATTTCTATGAAAGTAACAGTTTAGAACGAGTATAGGTGTTAGGTGAAGTCAAGTTGCAGTGAAACCGGGTCATATTTGGATTCAAAAGAAAAATTACTGACTGGAAATTGTATCACTTCAGTTCTATCTAGCACAAAAAGTTATTGGCAAAATACGTTTTAACCTTTGACAATCTAGTAAATCTTTAATCTGCGCATGGGTTCTATTTTGTTCATTTCTTTAAGATTTATTTCTAAGAAAAATGGGAGCTTTTCTAGACTGTGGTTGAATGACTTGTGCCACAGACTGGTCAGATACACCTTAGTGTCTTCATGTGTGAGATTTATAAATGTTCTTTTGTCCCTCCATATCTGATAACTCCTGTGATATAGAAGATGTCTTGTGTTTCAGTACTTGCTAAAGTATGTATATCCACCCCATTTCTATAGCCAAACTGTTTGACTAATCTGAGCAGATAATTGTTAATTTTCTCTTTTAGCTAGAACACCTGATTTTTGACACAGGGTGGGGGTCATAGATGTAACTGTTGGCATCATAATGTAGAGTGTAGATCTATTGTCTCTACCAAAAGCTCTGGATGTGGCTTTTAGTCCCAGACTCTATTTGTATTCATTTTTACTCACCTCCCCCCCCCCCCAGGCTGAGTGGTAATTATGGGTGAGAAATCCTTTTGTAAAAGTCTCCGAAATTGATCTGTATGGCAAGGTTATTGGTCAAGATTTCTTTGTATTCTGTTCCATTTATTATTCTCTGTGCTGTTCCAGTTTTGTTTAGGCAACCACCGTCTTGTAATTCATTTTGCTGGAAATGTAGTACTTGGCAGCCCCATGATTGTTGTTTAGTGTCTAGGTTTACTTACTGGTTTGATGGGTCATTTTTCATACACCTGCATGTTAAAGAGAATCTGTTTTTACTTCTGTTCTACTTTGGTTAACTAGCAACTTTATTTTTCTCTAGCAAGCATGTAGATTATAAACTCGTATTTAGATCCCATAGTTCTAGCCTAGTTATTAATATGGTTGATGTTAATTTCCTTTATTTGACAGTGTCTGCCTGGAGAAGACCAGATAGGTTCAAATGCTTGAATTCTGTGGCGTGAATTAATGAACGGAATCTGAGCAAATAGATGAAGGCTACATTGAAACAGTATCTTCTCCCCTGGGGCTCCCAGATTCTTCATGTTCCTTTTCTTAGAGATGTGTGACCATCTCGTCTGTCTAGTTAGGGGATCTCTATTATTTTTATTTAACTCCTTGAATTACCCCTTCTAGCCTGAACTCTTGGAGGACCAGAGCTTTCACCCCCTTGTATTCACAGTTAGCACATATTTGATATGCAGTAAATATTTTAAATTTTTAGTGAAAGCTCAGTCACTTCATTTTTTTCAATTTATAAAGACCTATTTACTGATTTGGTGTCAAGTATTTTCTAAATCTATGTGAATTTTAGATATTAATCTTGAAGAGATACTTTAGAGCTATCTACTAAGATTATCGGCTTAAGTAAAATGCTTTTAGCTACACTTCTCAGGAGAGAATCCTGGTGTAGGGAAATTTGGAATGTGGAAGGGAAGGAAATAAAACTCCATTAAAAATGTATAGCATTTAATGTTTCTTTAATTCTGTGTTCACCTCCTAAACATGTGCTCTGGTTGGAAACTACCTATATCTTATTCTCATTAATTTGTAGGACTGTGGTGTAGGGAAAGGAGGGTGAAACTTTGAAACTATTTTCACTGATCATAATTTAGCTCCTTACCTGCCAGTATTCATCTTAGATGGTTTAAAGCAAATTTACCATGGCTTTACTTAACAAATATTTGCTAAACATTGAGGTAACCTTTAGTTCCCTTTTAAATTGTTACAGCTGTTCCATAGTGAACCTATTTGCATGCATGGTTTTCCCGTATTTTGGGGATTACTGATTCAGACTTTTAAATCTTGATTTTTTTCCCCCAGGGAGACTAATAGTTGCCATCATGGAAGCTGTCAAAGTGTTTGGATTTTTTAATTATTTGGATTTGACCTCTTCAGTTCTTTAGATAGCCAGATTTGGACCTGAAAGTGGGTAAAAAGAGACTTTCTGACTTAACTGTTACCCCTATCTGCTTGCTTCTTTCTCCAAAGCAGGCTACAAGCAGTTCCTTTACAATTACCTTTAACCTTAACTGGATACACTTATCTGCCTGCTTCTCTCTCCAAAGCAGGCTACACACTCTTCATTAGCATTTTCACTGATCACCTTTACCATTGATATGCAAAAGCCAGCCAACCGCTCTCTGCTTTCAGCTCCAAAAACTGCAGAAAAAAAAAACTTTAAAACACAGTTTAAACTTTCCACTCGTGGGTTCTTACCACCATCCCCAGCCTTCTCAACCAAAATATCAAACCAGTGCAAGACTATCAGTGCAGTGCAGACTAATTTATTTCTAACAAAGTGATTTCTAATGATCCTAATAATTACAAAGAAACATGTAAGACTCAGAATACAACACTGTCCAAAACCTTTCTCAGTATTGTCTAAAATCCTTTCCCAGATTGCCCCAAATATCCTCAGTCTCTCAGTCCTGATCATCTCACCAATGTCCAGACAGAGTCCATCTCCAGACGCTTAAAGACTTGTTCCTTTGAATGTTCCTCGTTGTCTTCCACGCTGTCTTCTCCTTGTCACCTTCAGGTAGCAGGAACTCCATGGTGTCGAACCAGCAAAGTTCACTTTCTTCTCAGGCCTAACTTTTGCACGGCCTCTTTCAGACACAAATCAAACTCAGCAAAGCAAACTCCAACACGGAGTTCAAATCTGCAAACTCCTTAACTGCATTCAGCACACATGTTGCCAGTCTGGGCCAGCCGAGGGTTGCAGGCCCTCGGTGGCCACATGGCCAAGCTCACATGGCTCACATCTTTACAAGATGGCCGATTCCCATCTCCTCTCCATATTGGAATCCCAATCCAATTGAATCCTGAATCGAATCTTTCTCTTTGTTTGCACACCCTTTATATACCCTGATTTCCCGCCTTCCAGGAAATCTGTTTCACCTTGACTATTTCACTTCTTTCTTTCCCCCTGCATCCCCCTGAAGGGAAATTCCAGCTAAGGTCATTCCCCCATTTTAACATTACCTGTCCTTGAAATCTGCAATCTTAAACTGGAGGGGGGGGCACACCCTATCAGACCCAGAGGAGTAAGGGACATGTAGTCAGCACTAATAAGCACCTGGCTCTTCATCTTTTGTTTCATTTCCATCTTTCCTATTAGGCTGTGATATGGGGTGCTTTTCACCACATGGTACGCTGTTAGAGACGGTGAACTTCTTCATGGCGAGTAATATGGCCATTTTGGAGAGAAAGCTGTTTGACTTTTAGAGCAATTTATTTTGTGGAATGTGTGTTATATAACATTGGCTGATAGGTCATACAACTGGACATATTATCTTTAATGAGAAAAATGTAAATGAAGTATTCACTAGAAGCAGTTTTGAAGGAAGCTAGTTCTGGGTCATATTTGGATCTACAAAATAGCTCCTCAACATCATGTAAATATTAAATATGAGAAGTATTGAGGGTTGCGTATTTAATTCTGTCTCTGGGATACTTTTTGATAGAACTTCTTAAATAGTCTATTTTATTTCAGAAAGGTTGAAATTACCATATGTTTGTAATGCTCAGCAATTTGTATAGAATAAGTTGTATTAATTTTCCAATGCAGTATAACTTTGGTAATTTTAGCTGAGGGCTAATTAGGGAAATAGTGGGAAATTATAAGAAAACATTTAAATAAAAATAGCTTCAAATGACCTGTGGGGTAGTTGTTACTGACTGAACTAGATAATAAAGTACAGTGTTACTTAAAAAATTCTTAAGCTGCATTGTGGTTTCATTAAGCACATAAACCTTAGAGCCAGATACACATGGCTTCAAATTTTGATCCTTATAATTATGAGGTGTGTGACTTTTCAGTAAATTGTGACTTGCTCTAGATAAGTATCAGAGGGTGTAGTTGAATTTGTGGCATGAGGTTATCAGTTATCAGATTGAAGTTTTAGTGCGCATGGGTGGTTCAGTGGTAGAATTCTCCCCTGCCAGATTGAGGTTTTAAATGTCTAATTTATATTTTTATAACCAGTACAGCTCAAAATCTGGGAAAGACATTTTCTGTGATAGTGGTACAATTTCTACAGTCACATACATTGTATTTCTTTCCTATTATATGTAACAAATTACAAATTTAGTAATGTAGCATGCAAATCTTTTACGTTTCCATGGATCAGGAGTCCTACTTAGAGCTGTTAGGTTCAAGGCCATAACTGGTTGGAGCTGTGATTTCTTCAAAGGCTTGATGTCCTTTTCACAGCTTGCTGGTTGTTAGTAGAATGTGGTTCTTGTGGTTGTAGGATTGAGGATCTACTGGTAACTACTGTCATCACCCTTTTCAATATTTTCCCACAGCATGGCAATTTAGGCTGTTAACTTTTAATGGCTTGCTATGTTTAATTCAGGCCTACCCAGGCTAATCTCTCTTTTGAATAATTAAAAATCAGTTGAGTCAGACTTTTAATTATGTCTGAAAATTCCTTTACTTCTCTGAAGGATTGGTATAATTTACATCATGAAATTTAACCTTATCATTGATAACATGTTGACAGTCCTGCTTACACACTAGAAAGAGATGACTTATATTGGATATGTACACTGAAAGTGGGAATCTAGGGTCTTTAAATTCTGTCCTCACTCACAGATGATAGTATGATTTTATATGGTCCAGTGAGGGCACCTGGTTTCAATCAAATCCATCTATCATTTTGTCCATCTATCAGTCTCTCCCAGATCTGCATTTAGTATAAGATTTGAATATAGCCTTTTCCTGTTGTATTGTTTTTTGTTTGCGCCTTCCTTCTGAAGGCTGGGAAATGTTAAGGGTGAGAGTAATATGCATGAAAATTAATATAAGCCACAGGCACTTGGTTTCCTAGTTTTTCATTTATATTACTGAAGCTGGCCCCCAAATCTCTGTTATCCCTGCCAACTACTTGTATTAGCAGTTTTCAATAGTGCTGGTCACATAGCTTTAGGTATCATAGTTGAATGCAGTACTTACGGTGTGAATGATAAGCTTAAGAAGACTGCAAAAATAATATGAAAAAAATATGAAACCTACATAAAGGAACATACCATAAGAAGGGAGCAGAGAATTACTTTAAAGTGGTTAAAAAGCATTAGATTGAGTGAGGAATTGGGATTATGAAATACAGTACTGTAAATCTTTTCTTAAGTCTCTGATACGCAAGGCTTTTTCTTTTTTGTAATTTCTGCCTGTATTATGATAGGCAAAACATCTGTACTTGACTACTTGTATCTGTTTTTGTTTTGTTTTTACAACAAAAGCTCTTTGAAGGACACTTATCTTTTTTTCCTGAGAAATTCTGCTTGTAGGAGGCAATCAGTAATTCTTGATTCAACAGTTCTTTCTTTATCATAATGGTAAAGGATATTAGCGTAGTCATATTTGTAACACAGAGATTATCTTTAGCTTACGCCCCAAACATTTTGTGTGCCAGTACAGTGTTTTGCTTTTACCCTTAGAATGGTTTTGGAAGTAATTTGCTCTTATCAGCAGTCATGGTTGTTATCCTGTTTCTCAGAAACATAGCAAATCAGAATAAAAAATTTATAAAAGGACCAAGGATTACTATGGGAGAATTATTAGTATAATTAGCATGCCACTTAATGATCTTTCCTTTTTTGCTGTTTCTTTACCGATCAACTGTGCTGAATGTTTTGCACTTTCCTGGTTATAGTGCTATTGTCAGTTAGTTGCCTGTTGTTAGCATCCAGGACCTACCATTATCACAGAAAAATGAAACTCTAGTGTAAGGTGATTTACTTTTCTTTCTTTCTTTTCTTTTTTACTATCATACAATTCTTGAAGGTAGGAATCCATACCTCCTTTTTTGGTTTTAGTACCTGTGACTGACAAGACAGTTACATGTCAGGGAATGAATGAGGGCAGTGCAACTATAAAAACAAGACAGCCCTATCACATATACGTGATCTTCAATGTAGGGACCATATGGGTCCATAAACCTTAATCCTCAGCCAGTTTACTCAACAACACAGGACAACAGGTAGCGCTCTTAATGTCCTTCATAAGAAATGCTACAGATTAAGTATATTTATGAGTTTAAATGAAATCACCCACAGTCAAGTATTTAAAACATATATTTACTTTAGGGTTTATATTCTTCTATTTTGGAAGTTACCTGGTTCGTGTTGACTGGATTTGTGATCCCCCCAGTCAGACTCTTGTTTTTTTTACCCTATGATTTCTACAGAAGTTTTGTCACAAATGTTCTGAAATTTCCTGTCTTCCCTTTGCATGATCATTTGGAAAGCGAACTCAAAAATAGCATGGAAAAAAAAAATGCTAATCTGAGTTTAGGCAGACACTGATCTTTTGGTACTTAAGATATGTAATTTTTACCTGAGATTTTCTTAACATGAAGTTTTATCCTTTAGTATATCAGAATTAATGTCAGCAAAACAGATATGAAAAACACAGAGAAGACTTTGCATTCTTAAGTAATGCAGTTTTACCTTAAAAGATTTTGTAAGAATGATCCACTGCCACAAGCAGCGTTTGTCATCCTTATATTTGATTTGATGTTTAAGATTAATTTTTAATTTTTTCCAGTATCTGCTAACAAAATCATCAAATACTAGAAAATTCAGACTGTCCTCAATAGGCGTGATTCTTCACATTGGTGCAGCTAGCCATGAACTATCCTTTTCTTCTCCCTCTTTTTCCCAGATATCTCCCGGGGCCAATTCAGCACCTCTACCTGGCCATCCTAACAAGGTGATTTGTGAAAGGGTGAGACTTCAGAGCCTGTTCCCTCTTCTCCCAAGTGATCAGAATACTACCGTTCAAGAGGATGCCCACTTCAAAGCTTTCTTCCAGGTTCTTATATATTTACACTTTCCCTACCTAGGGCTGAAAGTCTCAGATATATTCTTAAGTTGTTTCTAGGTAGGCTTGAAACAGAATTCACACTATCTTCTTAGGGGACTTCTGTAATGTAACTTTTTCAGTCAGCTTTTCTGAAGAATGTTTGTCTTCTGCTTGAGTTGCTGTTTGTTAATTTCTTTTGGTCTTAATCACTGTTTATTAGGCCAAGTTCTGTGGAAAATAGATAATACTACAGGATATGTGAAATTGTGTAGGAAAGGAAAATGAAGAATGTATTTTTCAAAGCCTTCATTTGTTTGCTCAGTACCCAGAGTTATAGTAATGTATGTTTCAGAGAGAAACATGTTTATTTGCATTCTGTAACTTTGGACACCTGTGGGTAAAATGTGATTTAAGATTTTGTTACATATGAAATGAAGTTAAGATATAAGTTGAAATGGTCATTAGGTTACTAACAAGATTCCCAGGGTGTGCTTATGTAAATGACTACTAAACTTTTCATCCTTGACTCCTAGGGATGAGTGGAGGATTACTGCAAAGGAAACCACAGAATTAGTAGGTTGGTAGGGTTGTTGGACAAGGTGTATGTTTGGGCTTGTCTGTTTAAAACTGAGTTGTACGAATTGCTTATCAAGGCTAGGACATTTAAATAGAGTGCATTTGTTTTCTGTGATAGCTTGGGATTGGCTCTAAAAGAGAAGTTTGTCATCATTAAATGGAAGGTGTGGGGTTTCTGAGGAGAGCTGTGTGGGTAACACAGGATTGCTTAATTTGATAATCATTGTTGGAATTGTTAAGGTTCTCTCTGTGCTTCTGTTTTTAACCCACTTAATAAACTAGCCACCTGTGGTTTTTTAATGTGGAAATCAGTTCAGAATGGCTCACTGACTGGGATTATAAGTAGTTACATATCTAGCTATTGACAAAGCAGAGACTCTAATTCAGGTTTTCATATCTTGTTGGCTAAATCATATGGTTAAAGATAGGAATGGGTGTGGTTGAGACAGTGTTGTTTTAAATTGAATGGCATACTGACTACCACTTGAGATGTGGCCTAGGTCTACAATGACTTGATACATAGTCGCAAGCTAAAATGTCAAAGAAGAAATTGCCTTAGGACCATCATGCTGCCACAAATAAACAGCTATTTGATACTTTCTGTGTTCATTATACTTATTTGAGTCTTCCTGCATGAACTTAGTAACTTCAAACTCAAAATAGCTGGAAATAGTAGAAAATTTGAAAACAAAGGTTAGAGCCACTTCGATTTGAGTTTACAGAAAGGTTTGAGGTGCTGTTAAATTTTTATTATTCTAATTTAAATTATTTTAGTTTTTCTCTAGTTTTAGAACAAAGCTGTACTTTGCTCCTGGGGGGAACAAAACTGGAGATATTCTTTGCCCAGTCCTACCACTTTTCTACAAGAAGCAAAGTAAATCCTTTGTCCTATCCTCTTTGAGATACCATAAGACACCTCCAGCTGTGACACCAAAATTGGGTGTGATTTCTTAGTTCTTGCTATGTTTCTCATCTCTAGAACTTAGTCGCCACACAAAATGAAGAACCTACCCAGACATCTCTTAACCTCACTAGAGGTTAGCCTCTTAAGGGTTTTTTTTTTTTCCTTTTCCTTTTCTCTTTTGACTTGACCCATTTCTTCCTTCCGCAGTACTTCTTTGTAATACTTCATTTTAAACACCCACCTACCTCTTTCTTTTTTTTTTTTCCTTGAAGCATCTGTTATCTTAGCTGAAACCAGTCTCTCTTCTGAGGATGTTACCCTGAAGCCTTCTCTACCAGTGCAGAAATGATTATTTACCATTCTAAGCATGGGATTGAGTATGGGGATAGTATGTGGTCAGAGGACAGTGTTTTGATAGTCTCTTAGATACTTAGTGGGTCTAGGATCCTCCTGAATCCTTGTTTCCAACTACCAGTCATCTTAGAACAAAAAGTTTGTTGTTTTTGAGCTCTTTGTCATTCATCTTCACTGTCAAATTTTTCATTGATTGTTCACACTTTACTGTGTTCACTTGCTTGTTTCATATTGGTTCAATCCTACTCAGTGTTTCAAATCTTGCATGTTTTTTAATTTTTAAAAATTTAAAATACTTTGTATTGCAAGTTCTAAAGTACAAAGCAGACATGTGTATTAAAAAAAACCCCTCTAACTTAAATTAACCATTACCAATACTTTTGAAGCCTCCATATGACTTTCCATCTTAATAGCCACCTTTCTGTGTCAATACCTGCAACTTGAGTTAACTACAGCTGGATTTTGTAAAGTATCTTTACTTTTCTGTACAGTTCTATCACATGTAATATACCTGAATACTAAGCTGAGCATTAGTTTCTTTCCTTTTTTTAAATTTTTTTATTTTTAAAGAGACTAGGTCTTGCAATGTTGCCCATGAACTCAAGTGATCTCTAGCCTCAGCCTCCCAGGTATCTGAGATTACAGGTGCGCGCCACCACACCCGGCCGATCATCCATTTCTGAACTTGATTTTAGAAAGTGTGGGGTCAAACGTTGTATGTTGTTGCCATTTTGTGATTCATCCATATCAATGCATGTGAGTATATAGCTGGTTTATTTCCCTGCTCTTACTGCTCTATGTGTATGGCAGTACTGTACTTTATCTCCCCCTCTCATCCCCCCCCCTTTTTTTTTTGATGGATGTTTGGATTTTCAGCTCTTTACTGTTAAATATAAATTTACCTTCGATATTTTTGGATATTTCCTGGTGTACATTTAATTGGTGTTTAATGTTTCTGTTAAAGTGTGATGCTTTGTGTATTCATTGCAGAGTTTTCCTACAGGAAATTTTAGGTAGACACATTACATCTATATTTAAAATGTCTCCTGTATTTTTTAATTTAAAGATATGCTTAACTTAGAGTGAAATATACCCTTTTAATTAAAGTTCTGTGTGCTTTAACAAAAGCATACAAGTTGTAAAACCACTACCACAATCAAGATAGAGAATAGTTTCATCTTCACCAAATACCTTGATCTCATTGCTGTTAGCCTCTTAACAGTTTTAAGATTAACCATTTCAGTACTACCACCTGAAGCCAATGATTGTGATTCAAGATAGTAATGGGGTATTATTACAGGAAGTGTGAATTTCATGTTGGACACACTCTTGATTTCAGGTGGGGGGTGTGTGTGTGTGTGAATGAATGACAGCTTTGTGATAACTTTTTATAAATTTACTGATTAATTAGGTTATTGAAAAAATTCTTAAACAAGATTTCTTTTCTTATAGCATTGTTTATTTTTGTACAATATTTAGTTTCTTCTCCCAAGTGTAGTCCCTATAGTTCCCCCGTCACCAGTGAACCAGCACCATAGTCCTTTATGCTCTTTGGTGACTCAAGTCTTGACAGTTCATACACATAAAGAAATAATGCTGTTTTCCTGAAAGAGTAATTCTTGTAAAAATATCTATTTTCCAGAAAACTTATAGACACTAAGAATTCCTGACAGAAGTCTTTGACCCCAGAACTTTAGTTATTCTTAAATCCATATGAAAATTATTTTTAAAACAGGGAAATAACTTTTTTGAAAATTGTTTTAAGGAGAGTTCTACCATAAGATACAAAATCATTTTATATAAAGAAAGAGCTCTTTGTCATTGAGCTTCATGTTGTTGAATACAGGAGATGTTTCCCAGTCATGTCACCTCTTAGTTGAAACCTTAAAAATCCTTTTCACTAGTTTCCGTCACCACACTTCACACTCTTTTCCCATCAACTACTAAACAAAGTATTGACAACTTTCTCAGGTTTCAATATTGGACCTCTTAGTCACTGCATAAACTCCTTGGGGCAACTTTGTCCTTGCCTACAGCTTTATTACCCTACCATCTGCCTATAGATACCACAGACTTACACATCTACTGTCTAAACTTCAGCTGTCTACAGAGTAGCTCTCCATAGATATTTCAGAGGACTCTTGTGACTTTCAGATTGTTTTTAATATTATTTCCATTTTCATTGATTTCCTGTTTATGCTTAACCCTTTTGTTTTAGCTGTTGGTCTGTGTTTGTAGTTTAAAATGACAGTTATAGACTTAGGTGCATAAATTTAGTGCTGTGGTGGAATTAACTATAGCATTAAAAACAAAGACAAATCTAAAACTCGAAGCTACTGCTGGAGTAGGAATTAGGGTCAATGATGGTAACAATCTTTTCACATAATTCATTATGATAGTGTTACAATGTTATACCAGTAGAATCTCTTTTCAAGCACTTAATACAAATGAACCTTTTTTCTTTTTTCTTTTTTTTTGAAACTAGGGCTTGCTATTTTTGCCTGTGGAACCACAGGCTCATGTTGCCCAGGGTACCACAGACTCAAGTAATCCTCAGCCTCAGCTTCCCAGGTAGCTGGGATTACAGGTGCACGCAACCATGCCCAGCTATATTTTTTTGGAACTAGGTCGCGCTACAAGCCACCAGCAGGACTCGAACCGCGATCCCTGGCCCCAGCCGCGGCTCCCTAGGCTGCCATTTACAAGGCATGCACCACCATGCCCAGCCAGCCAGTGAACCTGTTATTTTCCTTTGACCTTTTATGAAAAAACCTCATGTTAAAAAGTCAAGTTCTTGTTTTTTCCCTGTACACTTAAAAACTTTTCAAAACAATATTCAGAACACTCCCCTCAGCTAATAAATGACTTAAAAACTTGGGAGGACTTATTAGTCTAGCTGTGAAGATGGATTTTATTCTGAAATCTTTTGACCTGAGTAAAATTAGAACTGTCCATTGGTCTTGTGTGATTATGTCAAGTGTGTAGGACTGTATTTGTCGTGTAGTTCAGAGGCAATATATTCACTGAATTACCTTCCGTTCCTCTTAACAGAAACACATTTAAATAGATCTGAATATAGTTTAAACAAAGACTTCATTTTGTAGTGAATTAATGAGCTACTGTACAGATTATTTTGTACTTTATTGTATAATTCAGAGATGAAACTTCCTTCTGTCCCCTGCCTACAACTTCCTTCTGCAAAACAAAAATTTGTCTTGGTGGTTATTCTTTACTAGCATTTAAGTCATTAGTTACTTTATATGGAGTTGTTAGTTTGCTAAGTGCTTTTACACATCTGGGTTTTTGTTTTCCTATTTAAAATGAGTAGAGGGCTGAGCACGGTGACGCGTGCCTTTAATCGCAGCTTCTGAAGCGAGGCCGAGACTAGGAATCGCTTGAGTCCTTAGGTTTGAGACCCGCCCAGGGCAACATAGCAAGACCTAAGTCTCAGAAAGTAGCTGGGTGTGGTGGTATGTGCCTGTAATCCCAGCTACCTGAAAAGCTGAGGCTGGGGATAGTTTGAGTCCATGGTACCCCAGGCGATGTGAGCCTGCGGTTCCCAGGGCAAAATAGCGAGACTTAGCCTCAAAAATAAACAAACAAGCAAATAAGTAAATAAATAAATGCGTAGACTTCAGTGAGTGTTTTCTTTCCCTGGACCAGTTTTGAATTTGAGTTTCCCCCCTCCGGAATGAATGAATGAATGAATGAATGAATGAATGAATGAATGAATGAATGAATGAATTCGTAGACTTCAGTATTTTCTTTCCCTGGATCAATTTTGAATTTAAGTTTTTTTCCTTGACAAGTGAGAAATCTTATCTTTCACAAAATATCATTTAATCAGGTAGAGAAAGTTTGGGAGTTAAAGGGTGAATTGGAACATGTTAATAAATCACACTGTGCCTATTTATTTGTAAGACTGATATATGGAGGGTAGTCCTCAGTAATGACTGGAAAGAGAACCAAGTTATGTTATTGAATATTAGGGGTTTTTTTGTTTTTGTTTTTGTTTTTGTTTTTGAAACTAGGTCTCGCTATTTTTGCCCATGGAACCGCAGGCTCTCCTTGCCTGGGGTACCACTGACTCAAGCAATCTCCAGCCTCAGCTTCCCAGGGAGCTGGGATTACAGCCGGGAC
The DNA here is from genome assembly GCA_004024945.1 of Uropsilus gracilis. NCBI lineage: Eukaryota > Metazoa > Chordata > Mammalia > Eulipotyphla > Talpidae > Uropsilus > Uropsilus gracilis. Next base: position 55,013 of record PVHY01007207.1, read on the forward strand.
TCGAACCATGATCCCTAGCCACGGCCACTTCATAGGCTGAAGCTTACAGGCACAAGCCACCATGCCTGGCCAAATATTGGGGTTTTTACCCTCACGTCCTACTCTAGTTGCCTCTTCCTCTTCTGAGAAAGTCTCTGGGGCTCACTTGTGGTTGCTGAAGTGAGAGTCATTCCTATCACCAGTTTTTATCTACGATTTGCAACCTGCTTCTGCTTTGGGGAAATTTTGTCCGGCACAGCCATTTTCCATTATCTTTAAAACTTTCTAATTGAGATATACATGTTTTATGTGTGTATATATACACGTAAGTTGCTCATAATACGTGTGTTTCATAACATTTAGTGTTTTAATGGTTTTCTTCCTCTTTTGGGATTATGAAATGCATTCTTACGTCTCCAGGGTGTTTTCACTTGCAATAATGTCTTGGTTACAGATGATTTGGTGTACAATCCGTATACAGGTTTTGTCTGTAGTCCTGTACTCATTTTGTCAGATGCTTAATACTAAATTCATAAGCCAGCTAGCTAGTTTTCTTTAGATAATCCCTTCATTTCTTCAGATCTCTCAGGATCCTTAAACCTGCACCTGTATAATAAACCTGCACTCCCCTGCTGTAAAAGTTATATAAAGTCAACCTCAGGCCACTAAGTCAGCAAGAAGAGGAAGAAGGAACTTCTCAGTTTGAGGATTAAAAATGCAAATTTTTCTGTCCCGGACTTTGCCCTAGAGTATGTCTTTAGGTCCCCAAAATGTAGCCTCAGGCTACCAGCAGCAGCCATCACCTGAGATCATTTTAGAAATGCAAATTCTGGGCCCCAGTTGAAACTTTCTGAATCAGAGACTACAAGTGGGCCCAAGGACCTGAGAAAAATTTGGGAACCAATGTGTCCTCCAGATTCTGCTCTCCTTTTACAGAAGACCTTGTGGTAGCTTAGTTTGCGGTCAGTTTTTCTGTTATTTTCTCAACTTAGACATGTCTTAAGTTGAGACAGTGTGTGGTAATGAAAAGTTTTAACTCCAGTCTTGGTGTGAGTAGCTTAAATTCTTGTGGCAGAAATACCTCATCTGAGCACCCCTTCAGATAGACATTTGCTTATTGGCTGTATGCTATTGGAATTTTTTCTTTGCCTTTCCTTTTGTTGATAGTATAGTATGTTGGAAAATTTTACTTACAGTGGTCTCAGTGCCAAGATCTTAACTTCTGGGAACTGAGACTTCTGTGACTGAGACTAGGAATTGCTTGAGTCTGTGGGTTCAAGACCTACTCAAGGCAACATAGTGAGACCTGGTTTCAAAAAATAGCTGGGCGTGGTGGCACATGTCTATAATCCCAGCTACCGGGGAAGCTGAGGCAGGGGATCACTTGAGTCTGTAGTACCCCGGGCAAAATAGTGAGACCTAGTCTCAAAAAAAGAAAAATGAAAGAAAGAAAATACCTGCTGTATTTCTTAAGACAAAAGAGCCATGTGCTGGCCGGGCTTGGTAGCACATGCCTGTAAGCAGCAGCCTAGGAAGCTGCAGCTGGGACCGGGGATCACAGTTTGAGTCCCGCCACTGGGGGTACATAGGAGACCAGTTCCAAGAAAATATAGCTGGACGTGGTGGCGCGTGCCTGTAATCCCAGCTACCTGGGAAGCTGAGGCTGGGGATTTCTTGAGTCTGTGGTACCCTAGGCAATGTGAGCCTGCGGTTCCACAGACAAAATTAGCGAGTCTCAAAAAAAAAAAAAAAAAAAAAAAGAGCCATGTGCTTCAATTTTATTAAGAACTTCCGAAGTCTTGATTATAGTGTTTATAAATCCACAGTATTTAGGGTATTTTTCTTTGAGTGCTCTGAATGACTTATTCTAAGTTAGAATAGTTACTTTTCAGGCTTACCTGTGTTGTTGTGATCTGGGATTTTGATTCATTGCACTTCTGATATTTACTGTTGTTTCCTGTGTTATATTTAAAATGTGTAAATATATGTCTTTTCGAGAGAGAGCATATGTACAGAAAGTTAAATATTCTGAAAGTATGAGAAGGAACTTTGAATCATTATATATCTGGTCAGGTCTTTGTTTTATACTCACACTAGAATAATGGTTTGGTTGGGAGCATAAAATTTTAAATTTAATGTTATTTTCCCTCACAGCACTTGTAGAATATTTTGTTTTCTATGAGTTTAATGCTAATTTACTTCTTCTTTGTAGATTACTTCCTCTTCCCTTTTCTGGAAACAGAATTTTTTTTTTTTTACTAGGTCTCACTATTTTTGCCCATGGAACCACAGGCTCAGGTTGCCCAAGGTACCACAGACTCAAGCAATCCCCAGCCTCAGCTTTCCAGATAGCTGGGATTACAGGTGTGCGCCACCACGCCTAGCTATTTTTTTGGGATTAGGTCTCGCTGTTTTGCCAGGAGTGGGACTTGAACCTCCATCCCTAGCCCCAGCCGCTCATAGGCTGAAGCTTACAGGCACAAGCCACAGTGCCCGACTTTTAACAGGATTTTTTAAAATGAGATTTCCATAAAATACTAATATAAAGGAATGCAATGACACCTTGTTGCATTATAGTAGAATAGTAAACTTTTTAAAAAATTGCCTATTTTTAAGTATACATTGTGGTTCCTTACTACCGTGAGTAAAAAAAGTAAGATTTAAGTTAATTTTGTTAAGTTATCCATATCAGTTTTATAGCTAAAAAGCAGGACTAACCCTTGAAAACTTGAGTTGTCGCTCAACATGTAACAGGTATCTGCCACTCCTATCATCTTCCTGAAACTCCATGTTATTCCCAAATGTTATGTCATTCTAATTAAGAACTGGTGATCTAGACCAGTTAACTGTTTCATATTTTATTTTGTAAGCTTGTTAAAGAAAATGAATGTAATGACCTTAAGCAGTAGGATAGGAGGTAGAAAATTGTGTTTTGAGTCAAATCAGTGGCCTACCCCCTCCAAAATAGATCTCTGCTGAGAATTGATGTCTAAAAGGGTAACTGTTAACTGATGGGAAAGCATAGTGGAATTTCTCAGTTGAATTGAGTTTTAAAGAGACAGTCAAATACCACATAAATGCATGTTACCCCGTGTGTACCTTAGATGTTCTTACCTGATGATGAATTTTGTGATGATTTTTAAGAAATAGAATTCACTTTTCATTTGGTATTGTTTACTGTGTATCTCTTTCCCCTCGGCATCTTTTTCTTTTAGGGTATTTAATTTTTGGTTTATAACATTCTTCCCCACCCCCCTTTACACTGTGGTGTAATATATTTAACTTGTTTATATAGACAGAAATAAAAATTCTTAACTGGTTGATTTTTTTTTTTTTTTTTTATATTAGCAGAGTGAAGACAGTCCAAGTCCCAAGCGACAGCGCCTTTCTCATTCTGTCTTCGATTATACATCAGCATCACCAGCTCCCTCACCACCAATGCGACCATGGGAGATGACATCAAATAGGCAGCCCCCTTCAGTTCGACCAAGTCAACATCACTTCTCAGGGGAACGATGCAACACACCTGCACGCAATAGAAGGAGGTTTGTTGATTACAGTTGATTTCTTTGGTTAATTTTTAAGGTTTTTTTAGTTTCTAATACCAGAAAGCAGTTTTTTCCCTGTGGACATTTTATTTTATTTTTTATTTTTATTTTTTTGTTTGTTTGTTTGTTTGTTTTTCCCTGTGGACATTTTATAAATAGGTCAACACAAAAACTCATACATTCTCACAGAAAAACTACAAAGTTGTTTAAATTTGTACACTAGAATATTTAGCTTCTGATTGAAAAGAAATTGAAAGAGACCAAAATAATCTACCTCAAACCTTAATATATGGGTTCAGCTGCCTATGTTTTAAGATTGGTAGTCCATCTACAGTCCAGGAGAAGGCTTTTGCCAGTAATCAACCATGCTGGCACCCTGATCATGAACTCTTCAATCTCTAGAACTATGAAAAAATTAATTTGATGGCTGTAAAGGAGAAGAAGCATGGGAAAATATGGTTGGTTCTTGCAAGGTTATAATCTGAGTACCTGATGAATATACCTGTTGTTTCATGGTGGAATGTATCACACATCCAGAAGACGATGAAACAAGTACATATTTAAAAGGGTAATACACAGTTGCACCCAACTGCTAGTTTCAAATTGAATATGAATACATCAAAAGTCACCTTTCTCCTCTGTAAAGGGTCAACCCTAATCTGTGATTTTTTTTTATCCCCATTACACATTTTAATGTCTAAGAATGTTTCTTAAACTATAATTTCATTTTCACTTAGAAGTATTGTTCTTTAACTTAGTTTATTAAATTTTGTTAATATGGCTAACAATAGTGCCTTTATTTTTTATAATGATAATCTTTCTAATATTAATGCACATGGTTATGTATCCATTTACTACTGGACAATGTGGTTATACCTAATTTCTCCTCCTTATTAAAAAGTACTCTTAGGAATCTTTATGAAAGCATACCCTGGTATACTTGTACACCAGGATGTAAACACAGACACATAATTACTAGGTCATAGGAAATGCTCTGGACCAGAAAGAGTGTGTCAGTAGTAGTTCCAGGTGGAAATGGTAACAAACTTCGGATTCTTGAAGCATCATGCTGTTCATGATAACACAAAGGAGGTGTAGAGAACACTTACTTAAAAAAAACTTCACACCTATTCTGTCCAGAAATATATGCTATTATTTACTCAATTTTTATTTTGGTACTTAATAGGTTAGCTAAAGGCTTTACTGCCAGATTCCCTCACAGAAGCAGACTGTGCAAGCAGATCAAATCTAGCATAATTTTTAAAAAGATAAGGACACAATCAGGAAATAACAAAATAAAAGAAAGGCCCTAAAGACCGTGAAGAAAAACTTATTAGTAAAAAGAAATAGTCTGGGTGTGGAGAGAAATTCAAGAGTTACTAACACCTATAAAAGTTAGGATAAAAAGGGCAAAATGCAAAGTATGGGAAAGAGTGTTTAAATACAGAATTTGAACCATCAATTCTAAATATATCAAAAATGTTTCCAGGTAGAGATAATAGGAGGGAAATTTTTTGATACAAAATCTTTTCTGCTGAGTGGAAAGACTGAGTGTTGCTGCAAGAATTTGGCAAAATTTCAAGACAAACCAAGGTTAAATAGAAAATTTCAGCCATCCTGAGAGAGACAACTTTGATTTCTACCAGCTGAATTATCATTTACATATAAAGTCACAGTGTTAAAGCATTTTGGACTTTGAGAGATAAAGAAGGTTGATTAATAAGAGATTCTGAAAGAATTATTAAATACTGAACTCCCTGGGAAGTAGAAGGAAAATTGCAAGAAGTAGGATTTAAGACCATTAGTTAACCGAGGAAGCGAAAGAGACATACTGCTAAATCTGAATATGCATCTATTGTTTAAAAAAGAGGGAAAAAATACAGAAGAAACCAGAAGATGGGATGGGAACAGCAGTGAGAAGTAAAAGTATATTAAGTGTCATTTTACACCCTCCAGGAATGCTGACTCGACCTAGATATTTTCAGAAAAGTGTCAGTATGTGTTTAGAAATTTAAGAACAGAACTAGAATGTATAACTTCCACGGAATTAAATGATAAATAGTACATATAGAAAATATAACCAATAAGAGGCGAGTAATGCCAGGAGAGAATAATTTTGTTAGTTATAAGTTAGAAACCAAAACAAGATGACTATATATATGTAGCTGATTAAAGACAACTGAAAGAAATAGACTCCACTTATTATCACCGTTACTTTTAGGTTCTTCCTTTATTGCTCCCTAGCTGTTCTGGTCAAAGATTTAATAAGCAGCAATAGAGAAAAGATAAGAATCAAAATTGTAAAATGGCTTAGTTGTCAGGCCAAAGCCTTGGATCTTGATTTGTGTTTGGTTCAAGAGCTGTTGAAATTGTTTTTTTGTTTGTTTGTTTGTTTGTTTGTTTTGGTCTCAGCTATTTTTGCCTGTGGAACCACAGACTCTCATTGCCCGGGGCACCAGAGACTCAAGAAATCCCCAGCCTCAGCTTCCCAGGTAGCTGGGATTACAGGCGTGCGCCACCACACCCAGCTATTTTTTTTGGGACTAGGTCTCGCTATGGTCTCCAGGCGGGACTCAAACCATGATCCCTAGCCCCGGCCGCTTCATAGGCTGAAGCTTACAGGCACGAGCCACCGTGCCCAGCTTGAAATTGTTTTTGAGTAGGAAAGTGAGTATAAGAGGTATGAGAAGGGATTTTTTTTTTCTTTTTTAGAGACTAGGTCTTGCTGTGTTGCCTAGGGTAGTCTCGAACCCCCAGACTCAAGTGATCAATTGATATGTGTTTACATGATTTGGTGAATATTATTTTAGATCGGAAGCAGTGACATGTAGTGATGAACATACATTCAACAGTTAATAGAGCATGTGGTCTTTGGTAAATAGTTAAATCTTCAGAACTCATGTAGGGCGGGGGAAAAGATTCTAAAACAAAACAAAAAAATGGCTGGGCACGATGGCTCGTGCCTGTAAGCTTCAGCCTATGAAGTGGTCGGGGCTAGGGATCACGGTTCAAGTTTCGCCTGGGGCCCATAGTGAGACCTAGTTCCAAAAAAAATAGCTGGGCATGGTGGCGCGCACCTGTAATCCCAGCTACCTGGGGAGCTGAGGCTGGAGGTTGCTTGAGTCTGTGGTACCCTGGGCAACGAGAGCCTGCGGTTCCATGGGCAAAAATAGCGAGAGCTAGTCTCAAAAAAAAAAAAAAAAATATTCTAGAGTATATTGGGTACCAGGTATTTAAGGAAGTGCTCAATAGGCTGGGGACCTGTTCGCCTCTCCTGGATGAGAGGCCTCGGTCAGGTAGCATTCTCTTGTCCGGAGGGTACAGGGGCGTGCAGGCCACCTGCACACTGACAGGGATAGCCAGGTCAGCCCAGAGGCCTCCATATGGCCAGGGGCTCCCACCCTTCCACCCCTAGTCAGCGGGGAACAAAGGCGAAAAAGACCCTGGGGTAAGCTTCCCCCCCCCCCCCCCCCCAGTCTGGAGAGCCCGGGGTTGGGGATGGTGGAACAGATATGGTTGTAGCCCCATCCACCACTGGATGGTTGTTGCACAGGGCAGCCATCTGCAGCCCAGATCAGCTGAGGCATTTGCCCCCGAGCCCAAGAAGGGATTGGGATGGCGCATGCATGTACATGTACATGTGGGCCCCGCCCCCTTGCGGGGGGCGGGGGTGGTGTGCCCTCTCCATGTAATCACTCTCCAGCTAATCTTCAGGAGGAACAAAAACGTATATAACACAAACCCCATCTTAAAACAGGTGAGGGACCAGGTAAAAATTCAGCCCACAAACCTGAGCTAGACACAGCAGATGGACAATCAAAAGAATCAGTCCAGGCGAGATAGGAGAAACATTGATAGAAACACTATCATGAAGCGCACCTATGAGCTCCCTGGGTCTGGGAGACCCAGGACCTCATTTTGGAGATGCCTTCTGGGAGCGCGAGGCACCTCTCCCCTCTTTCTGGGAGAGGAAAGGAAAACCAAACACTGAGGCCATCGGCCCCACAGCACAGCTGCAAACTGAGGCAGAGGAAATCCTCTACAATGGCCAATCACAATTGCCTGTATCCACAGAGAAACTTCTTCAGTGGCAGTGGCAGGGGGTGAGACCCCCTAAATCTGAGGCCAGAACCATAAGGTAAAGCAGCAAAACAACAGAGATAGGGTTGGAGAAGACAGGCTTCAATAAGAAAGCATGGAAAGTCCACAAATAAAAATAGACTGGCTGCCCAATGCAAACTTAAGACTGAAAACCTACCATCAAGGCTCACCTGGTTCCGAGAACATAGTCCTTCACCCAAGGAAATAACACTACCACAAGAAAGAGACTAATGGACTTATTAACACAGACTAGCAAACAACAAACAGTGGAGTATGAAAGAATGGAAGGGGCATCTGAGAGAGGGAGGTGTTACTGAGGTCATGATTTAAAGAATATGAAAAAAAATAAAAAAGGGGAAAAAAGGATAGGGACCTGTTGAAAAAGGCACAGGAGGTAAACTGAAAGTACCTTCACTGGACAAAATTACAGTAATTTGAACAATAAAATAGGTGTATCATAACTCAAAGAATGTAATAAATATACTGATAATAGCTAATGAGTAAATAAATGGGAGAGAGGTACTAAGTCTTCCTTCTGAAGTATTAATATGTGTAGAAAAAAAGAGAAAAAATATTTGGTTATTACAAAGGGAAGAATGTAGTATTGTAGGAGAAAAGGGGTCTTTGCATTTTGTGTACATCAAAAAAGAGAAAAAATATTTGGTTATTACAAAGGGAAGAATGTAGTATTGTAGGAGAAAAGGGGTCTTTGCATTTTGTGTACATCAGTATCATGTGACTGTCAATATGATGCACTGAATATAACATCCCTGTGATAACCTTTTCCATAATGTAGTTTTAGACAGATCTTGAGAAGACATTCAAATTCAGCTTGAGGAACATACTGCATACTAAATATCTGTGTCTTCAGAGCCAATATGGTCATGAAAGACTGGTAAACTGTCAGATTGAAGATTAAGGAGACATGCCAACTATATGACATCCTGCATTGGATTCTGAAGCAGTGAAGGGACATTGGTGGGAAAACTAAGTCTCCGTAAATCTAATAAGTTGTATGGTACCATGGTTTTTATTAATTTTGATAATTTTTCTGTGTTTGTAGAAGATAATAGCATGAGGAAAAGCTGAGTGACTGGTATCTACAAACTACTAAAAATACCCCAGAATATTAAAGCAGGTTCTTAGGTGGATGGTATTTTAAATTCAATGAAATATGTTATGTAGATTTTGTAGCAGAAGGTACTATACTAAAAATAGAAGGCAGTTAGTGGAGCAAAAATCTGGAGGATGTATGGAGAACAGTATCAAGGAGTTAATGTCACAAAGGAGTGGCCTTTGTTTTCTTTAAGATTGGGTAGTTGGAATGAGAAGGAAACATTTAGAGGATGCACAGCAGGACAGTTAAAGAAAAAGTGCTGTTGCTGAGCCCCCCCAACAATTACTAAGGTACACACCTGTATTTAAAAGGCCATGGTGGTGATAGAGATCTGTCCTCCTTTTACCCAATGTGGAGTACCCTTTAATGAGGATGGTTTTGTTTTATTTTTTTCTTTTAGATTGTAGTGGTACTAAGCCATTGTAGGGGGAAAAAGTAGCGGTGGTGAATTGTGTAATTATAGGAAAATAACAAATGGAAATCACCTCACCGCAATAACTTAAGAAAATGTATGTTAAACTGTGGAGATGATTAGTGCATGGGGAGTAAAAAGTTTCCTTTTATAATCAGTTTCTAACCAGTTTTCAAACTTTTGTCATTCTCTGTGTTCTTAGAATACTTGTGTTGACTAGTGCTCAATTATTTCCATTCTCAACATTTCTTTAGTGAATAATATGTTTGCAGTTATCAACAACTTAAATGTTTTTCAGTTATTTTCATGTATTTTCTACTTAATTTTTTTTTTTGTCATTTATGTCTTTATGTCTTTTATTTATTTTTTTGAGAATAGGTCTCACTATTTTTGCCCGTGGAACCTCAGCTTCCCAGGTAGCTGGGATTACAAGTGTGTGCCACCACGCCCAGCTGTTTTTTGGAACTAGGTCTCGCTACAGGCCTCAGGCGGGACTCGAACCGCAATCCCTAGCCCCAGCCGCTTCATAAACTGAAGCTTACAGGCACAAGCCACCATGCCCAGCCTCATCTTTATGTCTTAATGAAGTAGAAAAGCATAAGGTTCCTACTAGGTATATGAGGAACACTGATAAGATTAATTGCAGATTAATGCTTGTTTTTTAATGTTTATAAATTTTTATAAAATAAAGGGAGCAAAATGATAGATTAAAAACCATATGAAATTGCTGATAATCATAGACACTGCTTGGAGGTTGGGGTTGTTATAAATACTTTGAGAACTGAATACAAATTTTATTTAACATGTACATTCTAATTCTTACATTGGTAGGGAACTCTGTTATTGAATATTCAGGTTTTCCAATGCATATACCTCTGATGGGTTGCAAAGGACAGAATTCTCATATATCACATTATGATTATTTTTTTGATATTCCCTATATTACAGTCCTCCTGTCAGGCGCCAGAGAGGAAGAAGGGATCGTCTGTCTCGACATAATTCGATAAGTCAAGATGAAAACTATCACCATCTCCCTTATGCACAGCAGCAAGCAATAGAGGAACCTCGAGCCTTCCACCCTCCGAATGTATCTCCCCGTCTGTTACACCCTGCTGCTCATCCACCCCAGCAGAATGCAGTCATGGTTGACATACACGATCAGGTATTAGAACAGTGTGTATGGGAAATAGTGATGCTAAAAGTTGCTGGCCATTTATTGAGGTTGTTTGGGATTTGTTTTAAATTTCAGAAATATTTTTCTATCCAAGGAAACAATTTTGCCTAAAGTAAAGGTGTTTTAATTAAGTTCCTCATTTTATACAGCTTCATTAGAAGAAAGTTGAACTTCTGAAAATTAGGATCAAGGTTATGAAAGCTCAGGACAGTTTCATGTAATCATTGGTTTGAGGTGCCTGATGTGGGTGGGATAGGAATTAGAGACCTGGTGCTTTGCCTACATACCACAATTTACTTCTCCCTTTTAGCCTCTTCCGGAATAATAATAGGCAAGACAGTTAGGTGCACATTTGCTTACAAGTTCCCATAGGTCTCCAAGAAATGGCAGCCAGAAGGCTTCCCTTTACTCCTGGCAGGACTGGAGGAGAGGAACTTGCCAGTTACTAGACCCTGGGGGTGAAAAACAAAATTGTTTGATTTTCTGTGTATTTCTTGAGGTCAAAGAAGACATACATTTGCATGTATTCTTGCAAAGTTGTCTAATTTTAAGGGCAAAGGAAATAACCTTGCAAGTTTATAGATAGAAATTACAAAGGAAAGAGACTCGAGAAGTTAGCACAAAGAGGTTTGAAAATTGAAGACCACTGCATCTTGGAAGAAGAGCACAGATGTAAAGAGTTGGAATGATAAGGTCACCACATGTATTTCTATATAACATTCAAAGAGATTCCTATATTTTTAAAGCAAGTCATCTGTTTCATAAATGAAGTTAGAGAATGAAAATTCCATTTCAAGCTCTTAATACTACTGCAAATGGTAGATATTCAAGTATTACCTCACTGTTAACTGTTAGAGTGGTATATTCTGCATTTGATCCTTGGGGGACAAAAAGAAAGCTGAGTGAAAGTTCTAAAAATTGATCTAAAAGTAAAAGGAGAATTTAAATTACCACAGACATGTCAAAGTTAATTCAAGATTTACCTTTGAAAAAGGCATAGGATCAAATGGTTCCACAGCTGACTTTTCTAATCTTGTAAGTTTAATACTAAAAGCACATAAAAATTGTAATCCCCTCAAAAGAAGACTATGGAAAAGTCTCAAAAATATATGAAACGTTTATAAGTAGAAAATATAATGTAGGAACGATTCAAAAGAATACCCTATGACTAAAAAAAAAAAATGGTCTCAAGTAAGAGATAATAGCTTAGGATGAAATTACATCTGCAAATAATAAAAGGAAATTTTAATTATTAATAGATGTTGAGCCCAGCATGGTGGCTCCTGCCTGTAAGTTACAGCCTATGAAGAGGCTGGGGCTAGGTATCGTGGTTCGAGTCCTACTCGAGGCAGCATAGCGAGACTTAGTTTCCCCCAAAAAATAGCTGGGCGTGGTGGCGCGTGCCTGTAATCCCAGCTACCTGGGAAGCTGAAGTTGGGGATTGCTTGAGTCCATGGTACCCTGGGCAACGTGAGCCTGCAGATCCAGGGGCAAAAATATCAAGACCTAGTCTAAAAAAATAGTTGAAACATTAGTTAAAATGTAACAATGGAAAAAGAGGAAAATTACATCATAATGAAACAAATAGTTTGCTAATTCCCAATAACTAGAGTGCTTCTTTTTCTGTCCTGTTGTATTGTTACTATCCACTCAAAAAGGAATGATCTGTTAACTCATGCTACATCATGGATTAACCTTGAAGGCAACTAAGTAAAAGAAACCAGTATCTGAAATGTCTAGATTAGGCATATCCGTAGACGCAAAAAGTAAGAATTAATGACGATTGCTTAATTGAAAGCAAGATGTAACACTGGTTGCTTAGTCATTAATAGAATAAATTATGATACCTTCATATCAGGAGTGTAACTAATATTACAGGAGTGTAATTGTCAGGAGTGTGAGCAATATCTCCAAAAGAATGCGAAGCAAACTAAAATATAATAAAACTGAAAATGTGTTATATCCCATTTTGTAAAGCATGGTACTTAAATGGGTAAACATAAGACTGTGGAGAAATACTAGACTTGGAAGAGGTGCTAAAGCGAAGGAAAGGGGGAAGTGGCTAGGGAGGAACTGAAGATAGGATGGGTGCTGGGCTCAACATTTGTAAAATTGTATATGTTGAGCCTACATATTGAAAAATGAAATGATAATATATATAAATACCAGAATAACCCAAGACACTGGAAACCAGAGCAGACCAAAAGCCATGGCAGACATTTAAGGCATGATTTAAAATCTCTTTAAAAAGTACCCCTAAATTTCCTAAAGAACAGGTGATTCCAATTTAAATTATCCCAAATCATAGAAAATGATAGTTTTTAAGTATCTTTTATGAACTTAGCATAACCTTGATAATGAAACCTAATTGACAATACAACAAAAGAAAGTTATCATCTAGTTTCCGTTTTGAATTCTGATACAAATGTCTTAAGTGATAAAGCATATCTAATGCAATAACAAGAGTTTATTAGAATTATTAAAAAAAATGGTTGTATTTTATTCTGGTATTGTAGAATAAGTTCAACATTAGGAAATCTTTCAGAGTAATTGGTTTTATCAACCCATATGACCATCCCTTGTAACAAAGGTCTTTTTTTTTTAATTTATATATAAATTCCACATCTCTATGATTTCTGGGGTTCACCCCCCCCTCCCTGACACCCTGTCCCACCCCCGCACACACACCCCCAGTTGTGTACTTCAATTTGGTTGTTGGCTTGTTTTGACTTTTCTTCATGAATTTTTATCATTCCCATGTCCCATATAGTAGTGAAACCATTTGGTTTCTGTTTTTTTCTTTTTGACTTGTTTCCGCTAACATGAATCCTTCTAAGTCCATCCATGTTATCATAAAATCGTCCAATTTGTTATTTTTAATTGATGAGTAATATTCCGTTGTGTATATATACCACTTTTTTTTCATCCAGTCATCTGTTTTTGGGCATTTTGGTTGCCTCCATGTCCTTGCAATTATAAATAGTGCTGCAGTAAACATCCAAGTACAGGTGTACCTTTGTACCCACATTGAAGTCTCCTTTGGGTAAATTCCTAAGAGAGCAATTGCTGGGTCATATGGTGGTTCCATTTTCATGAATTTGAGGGCCTTCCATACAGCTTTCCATAGAGGTTGGACCAGTTTACATTCCCACCAGCAGTGTTAAGAGTGTCCCCTTCTCTCCACATCCTCGCCAGCACTTGTTGCCCGTTTATGGATATGGGCCATTCTTACTGGTGTAAGGTGGTATCTCATTGTCGTTTCGATTTGCATTTCCCTTATTACCAGTGACGTTGAGCAATTTTTCATGTGCCTGTTGGCCATTTGTATTTCATCTTTGGAGAAGTTTTAGTTCTCCCTATTTTATGATTGGGCTTCTTGTTTTGCTTTAAATTGTGTGAGTTCCTTGTGGACCTTCGTTATTAAACCCTTATCACTCTTGTGGAGGGCAAAAATTTTTTTCCCATTCAGTTGGGCTTCTTTTAGATTTTTCTGTCATCTCTTTTGCTGTACAGAAGCTTTTTAGTTTGATGTAGTCCCATCTGTTTGTTTTCCTTAAATTTTTTGCCATCAGTAGATTTTTTTCAGAAAGGGGTTTCTGAATTGTACTTCCTGGAGGGTTTTTCCTAAGTTTTTTTCTATGTATGTTACGGTTTCAGGTCTGACATTTAAATCCTTTATCCATTTTGAGTTGGTTTTTGTACAAGGTGTGAGGATGTTGTCTTGGTCCTTTTTTTTTTTTTTTTTTAAACAGATTTT
>PVHY01007208.1:0-69032 GCA_004024945.1 Uropsilus gracilis
ATATTACTAAATAAATAAAACTAAACAAATGTCAAGTCTTGCATCCGAGTGTCTTATTGTCCAGTCATGCACATTTGCTCCACATCTCCAATCATACACATTTGTTCCACATCTTAGGTTCGGAGGTACTCAACTATAGGTTTATGGATGGAGGTAAAAGGGATTATGATGAAATTAGTCAGAAAGAAAAAGATAAACACCAAATGGTCTCATGTATGTGGACTATAGAGAAGCCAAACAAAAAGACAAGAGAAAGTCAGAAGTTGCAAACTGATCATAGAACTGAAACATAAAGGAAAGGAGGGGAGGGATGAATACAAGAGACTATGTTGACAGTTCACAGGTGATCTGATGGGGAAGTACTGGTACTACAACAATGAAAGAAAAATTAAATTTAAAAAAAAAAAGAAAGAGATGAATTCCATTTGGTCATGGTGAATAATTCTTTTTATGCATTGTTGAATTCGATCTGCCTTGATTTTGTTTAGAATTTTAGCATCTGTGTTCATTAGGGAGATTTGCCTATAGTTTTCTTTCTCTGTGCTATCTCTGTATGGTCTTGGTATTAGTGCAATGTTTCCGTCATAGAATATATTTGGCAGTTTTCCTTTTTACTCAATTTTTGCTATGTTTTAGTAATACAGGAATTATTTCATCTTTGAATTTTCAGTGGAATTCATGAAATGGCCTGGTCTTACACTCTTGTTTTTAGGGAGAGTTCTGATGACCATTTCAATTTTGCTGCTTATGATAGGTCTGTTTAGATCCTCTATTTCTTATTTATTCAGTTTTGGGTGGATGCATCATTCTAAGAATTTATCCATCTTATCCAGGTTGTTGTATTTGTTTGCTAATAAATTTTCATAGAAGTCTTTAATTATCTTCTGGATTTCTGCTGTGTCATTTGTAATTTTTCCTTTTTCATTTCTGATCCTGTTTATTTGAGTTTTCTCCCTTCTTTTTTTGTGATCCTTGCTAAGTCAACATAATCTATCAAATGAACCATATGATCATATCAATGGATGCAGAAAAGCATTTGATAAAGTTTAGCATTCATTCATAATAAAAGCCCCTGAAAAAAATCAGAAAAAAGCAACATATGAACATATCTCAACATAATAAAGACCATTTATGACAAACCCACAGCAAACATCATCCTTAATGGGGAAAAACTGAAATCATTTCAATTTAGATCTGGGACCAGGCAAGGATGCCCACTCTCACCACTACTTTTCAACATAGTACTGGAAGTTCTAGCTAGGGCAATAAGGCAAAACAAAGACATAAAAGAAATGCAAATAGTGGGTGAAAAAATAAAGCTATCATTACATATAGATGATATGCTACTTTATGTAGAGAATCCCTAAAAAATCCACAGAAAATCTAACTGAAATAATAAAACAGTTTAACCAGGTAGCTGGATTCAAAACCAACACATAAAACTCAGTAGCCTACTTACATGCAAAAATATCAGTCAGAAGATGAAATAAAAAAAAGTACTCCATTTACCACTGCACCAAAGAAAATTAAATACCTGGGGAAAAAACCTAACAAAAGAAGTGAAAGATCTATACAAAGAAAATAATAAAACATTCTTAAAATAAATAAATAAGAGACATAAAAAATGGAAAGATATTCTTTGCTTATGGGTTGGAAGAATTAACATTATAAAAATGGCCATGCTACCTAAAGGAATCTACAGATTCAATACAATTCCAACAAAAATTCCAATGACATTCTTTAAAGCTATAGAACAAAAATTACTGAAATTCATATGGAATAACACAAGACCTCAAGTAGCCAAAATCTTCCTGACCAAGAGAGGAGAGGATAAAACAAGATGTCATTTAATAGTAGCCACTAGAGACTCTACTATACAGTGGCTTAAATATGTAGTATTTTTTTTTTCTCAAGGGCAAGCAATCCAGAAGATTTCTTGTTTAGCTGCTAATATAATACAGCAACTGATGTAATACAGCAGCTCAAAAACAGAGTAAATGAGCAAGGCTCTTTCCATGTTTTTACTTTTATCCTTAACACAGGGTGCTTAGTATAGTTATTGTTATCGGTGATGGTCACAAGATGACTGTTCTATATCATGATGGTAAGCCAGGACTTCAGAGAGAAAGGGCTGATACTTCTGACCAGGAAAGCAACTACTTGGTAGATTTCCCTTTCTAAATCATTGGCCAGAACAGTGTCACATTATACTTCAGTATTGCAGTGGGATGAGGATGAAGACATTGAATTTTATTAGCAGACCAATTGCTACACAGAATAAAACTAAGGTAAGGTGTACTAAAAAAAAAAAAAATTGAATAGTCTCCTATATGAAACTTACTGCTAAGAGATAGTAGCACTTTGGTGAACAGAATAGTGATCCCACAGATATGTCCACATTCTGAGTTTGTGAATATGTTAGTTAAATGCAGAAGAGAATTAGATAAAAGATGAAAAAAGATTGCTAATCAACTTACTTTAAAATGTTTCCTGAATTATCAGGTAGATGCAGTGTGATGACAGTGTTCTTAAATGTTTGGAAATGTTTTTTTTTTTTTTTTTCAGTTGTTTGAGGGTTCTCCAAATAGCTTTCTATAGTGGCTGAACTAGTTTGCATTCCCACCAGCAATGTTAAGATTGTTCTATGCCCTCTACATCCATGCCAGCACTTGCTGTTGCTCGTTTCCTTGATAAGGGCCATCCTCACTGGTGTAAGATGGTATCTTAGTGTGGTTTTAATTTTCATTTTCCTGATTATTAGTGATGTGAAGCATTTTTCATATGCCTACTGACCATTTGTATTTCCTCTTTGAAGAAGAGTCTTTTTAGTTCTTCTCCCCATTTTTTCATAGGGCCTTTTGCTTTATTTTTTAATCCCACTCCTTGGAATCAACCCAAAGTTTACAAAATCACTAATTCCAAAGGGCACCAGTACTTGGATGTTTATTGCAGCACTATTTATAATTGTCAGGATATGGAAACAACCCAAATACCCCCAAACTGGTGATTGGCTGTAAAAGATGTGATATATTTGGACAATGGAATATTATTCATCAATCAAAGAAGACAAACTTATGCCATTCGCAGCAATATGAATGGAGCTAGAAAGAATCATGTTAACAAAAATGCATCAGGAAGAAAAAGAGAAATGCGGGATGCTCTCACTGAGGGATAAAGGGAAAACATACAAGTAGAGAAGAAAAATTTTAAACTGTCCACAAAACTGAAGCGTAGATCAAGAGAGGAGGAGGAAGAAGGTAGGACTGGGGGAGGGAGAGGGCACAAGAGATTAAGATGGTGCACAGATGATGGGGTGGGTGATGGGAGAGCCTTAAGACAGACAATGATGTATTAGATATGTATAATATACACTACAAATAATATAAAACAATAATATAAAATATTTTTTTTTAGGTTTGGAAAAGATAACCAGAAAAATGGCAGTTTGAAAAGGATTTGGCCTAATTATATGGCTTGGAGGACTGAGAAAGCTAGCCTTGCGTGAAGAAAAGTAGGCATCAAGAAAGTTGAAAGAGAGAGGCCATGGATTTTCCTCTAGAACCTATTGATAAAATGCAATAGTTTGTCAGTAGTCTGACTTTAGTTCAGTGAGAGTTAAACTTCTGGTCTACAGGAATATAAAATGATAATCCTGAGTTGTTTTTCTCCTCAAAGTTTATGATATTTGTCAAAGCTGACATAGGAAACTAATAGAAAAACTAAAGTAGTCACTTTGATAATTGATTACAAGTTTGAGAGGTGTTAATCAGTATTGTGTTATGAGACCATGTTAACATTGGCACATAATGTAGACTGGGAATAAATGTATGGAAACCTAGACACTTAGCTTTCAGAATGAAGACTTTAATGTTTTTCCTGTGCTGCTCCATTTCTCACCATTTTCTATGATATCCAGTCACCAGTTTTCAAGTTAAAAACATGTTACTAACCGGGCATGGTGGCTCATGCCTGTAAGCTTCAGCCTATCAGGGCTAGGGATCACGGTTCAAGTCCCGCTGGGGGTCCGTAGCGAGACCTAGTTCCAAAAAAAATAGCTGGGTGTGGTGGCGCACACCTGTAATCCTGAGAAGCTGAGGCTGGGAATTGCTTGAGTCTGTAGTACCCCAGGCAATGAGAACCTGCGGTTCCACAGGCAAAAATAGTGAGACCTAGTCTCAAAAAGAAACCCAAAAAACAAAAACAACAACAACAAAAAAAACTTGTTACTCAGGACACCACCCAATATAAACTAAAATTGTAATGAATTCACTAATAAACACATTAATTATTGATCAGTGAATTAATCCACTAGTACATGAACATGTAAAAGGTTAATGTTACATATAAATCTGAAACATGAAACATAAATTTGTAACTTGTTGGTGTTAAATCTTACTGTTCAAATAAGAGAATTGAAAATGTCCTAGACTATGGGAATTAAAAAAGGAAGACATTGGAAAACAGAATCTTGGGAAGGATGAACATTTGAAAAGTAGGCAGAAATGCTCACGTATAATACTAGGAAAAGATAGTAGATATTAGATAAAAAATAAACCTTAACAATATTTATGATTCAATTAGATAGACTAACAGGGAAAAGCATAATTGCAAACACCTACAGCATACACATACAGAACCTGGAAAGCAGTTGATGAAAATTTCAGCTACTTGCTTTTAGATACTGTGTATATTGATCACACTAACCTATGACAGTATGGATATTGATTTATTCATTTTATATTATCATTTTATAGAATAAAATTTAATCTTTTTAAAAAAATAGCTGTTTCATGTTATCTTTTAAATTATTCAAGAGGTTTCTTCTTTAATAATCCAAAGATCTTCATCTTGAAACTGGAACCCCTTCCACCTAAAGATGGCTATTATCTCTTTAATCATCTGATTCATATCTTTAGACTCTAGGACAAACACAGATTTCATTCAGTGTTTTTCTAATAAAGAAGGCATTGGAAACTTGTTTACACAATTCAAGGTTCTCTCTGCTCTTCTTGACTGAAGTTAATTTGCATCAATCCTTGAAAGCCCAGAGTTATATACATTTAAAAACAGTGTACAAGCAGTTTATTCATATATCACTAATTCCTGGATACCTAGATTTGTCTGGTGTTTACACAGGCTGTCAGTCAGTTCTATGACTAGGCACACCAGGTTAAGTGAAAAGATTTGAAAGCCTGAGAGAAGAAAGTGACCACATCTGTTGATTTCTTTGTGGACTCAAAGGACCAGGATAAACTTAAAATAATCAGGGAAACAGTTTAAAGACCACAGATTCATGGACAATAACTTTAAGAAAAAGAATAATGCATACCCATACACAAAATGCCATAAAGACTAAAACTAAACTGAATTTCATTTTTAATTAAAGAAGATGCCTTGGGAGAAAAAAAATGTAGTGATAGGGAAGTTTTTTATGTTTCCCTATATTTCATGTTTTACTTCAATACAGTAAAGATCAATTACAATTTCCTCATATGCTAAATGTCTTGAGCTATCTCTTAAGCCATGTGATGCATATGGCCTATGATATCGTCATGTGAGGTTGAATGTATCCTGGATAGAATAAACAATAATTGGTTGGCTTCTTCAATTTTGTGGAGAAGTAAAATTGAGGTTAATTTCAGAAACTGATATCTTTGTTAAAGTATATAGTATAAACTTCTCTGTAATGTTGGTATGATTTTCATCTGAAAAATAAAGTCAAGCCTGAAGTTTTCATTATGCATTTAGAGATGAAATTATTTGAGTTTCGTGGTAAGCCACATTTTTAAATATTTGGCACTCGGTCTTTTACTGGGATTTAAAAAATCCTTGAATAAATCAATAGCAGCGCTAATGTACTATTAGGGGAATCAATTGGTTATGCTGTTCAGAAGGGACACTGGAAGTCTCCTTCCTGATTTTGCTCAACTGTGTAAAAACATAGTGATCTTTATGGTTTCCCACAGTTCTGTAATGTAATGCTGAAATTCTGTCACAAATTCCCCTCCTGTCACCACCCACATCTCTTTATTGGTTAAATGTTCTATCTATTTATTTTCACTGACAAGTAAAGTCTTTAGCTCTTGCTCTTATTTAGAGTAATAACTTTCATATATCCATCTCCCACTATGTAGGGTTTCCTTTCCAGTTGTTATAGATTGAAATGTGTCCCCAAATTCTGAGTATTGAAACCCAACTCAGTATTTCAGAATATGATCTTATTTAGAAATGGTGTCACTGCATATGTAGCTAACTAAAAGAAATATTAGGGTAGACCCAAACATGACTGATAGAAAACAAAAATTTGCACAAAAAGGCACGCATCAAAGTATTAGAGGTAGTCTGGTACTGGCAACCTCTGAGCCAGGAGTGACCCTACAAACTCTACCCCCATCTCTGTAATGCCAGTGCCCCAGGCACCAAGCTTTATACCTCCTGGCATGCTTATTCCAGACTTCCTGAGTAAGAAGCTCCTGGTAAGGAGAACTGTTGAGTGGAGAAAAGTAATGAAAGCAATACAGACAGATGAATCTGGACCCCAGCTGCTTAACTTGGAGTTGCCATTGCTAAAAGTGAAGACTTCAGAGGCTTCTCAGGCTTCCACAGACTCTGATTGCGTTCCCCATGTCACCCCTTCCTGACTTTTCTGTGGGAAACCACCACTAATTGCATCTATCATTCACTGACCAATAAATCTCCCTTCTTTCTGTCTCTCCCACCCTCTCTCTATCATTTGTACTCTCCCTATGTTGACAAACCATTTTTTAACACTTTAATTTCTCTGTTTTTAAGTCTTGTTCTTTGTCCTTTGTATTTGCGCGTAAGGATGAAGATTCACAAACTGGTCATTTTCTATTGTTTATTTCCAAGTTTGCTAGCATTGGAATGAAGAGACACAGAAGGAAGAGGTCATCTAAAACCTAAAATGAGAGACCTGCAGCAGATTCTTGGGAAGACCTTAGTCCTTGAAAGGAATCAACCTTATTGACACTTTGATCTTTGATTTCTGACTTCCATAGCTGTGACTGATTTCTATTATTTAAACCACTCAGTTTTCACGCTTTGCTAGAGCAGTTAAACTAGCACACCAATCAAAAGTATCACAGAATTTCTTACTCAGATCTAGAATTCTAAAGCTTTACTCAAAACATTGTATTTCATGCTCGTCATTTTTTAAGTCAAGGATTCCTTATAATAAAACATATGTTTCTATAGAAATCACTTCCTCTCCTCAGTTCTCTTTTCTACTTTCCCAAACTTTACTCATAGTGTTAATTACTAAACATTTTCACTTTCATTTTCTTTAAAGACAACAGCCAGAACTAATGCTGAAATATCTGTTTTAATGCAAAGGGCAATTACTGAGTTTGTGTTTCCTTATTTGCAAAATACAATTAAAATTATCATACAAGATTGTTTTGAACACTAAAGAAATTAAAGTATTTGACAGTTGAATTGCTATTGAAGTTTTTATCATTTCCAACAGCACCCTTTGATGATTCACAGAATTGTAGTGACTGTCTTTTGTCACAAGAGATTTCAGGTGACCAGCTCCAGAAATACCAAATAATACATCAAGTCCTTATCCTTTGCCTTCACAAATTTCAAATCATATAATTATGAATGTATTACTTTTCTTATTCTGCAACACTCATGCATTCATTGTGAAGTTCATCTTCAAGTTTTTATCTTTCTCATATATGAGGGAAAAACTTTTCTGCAGCCTGTTCCTAACAACTTGATACCTTGAGAAGCTTAGTGCCAACTGTGAACTTGAAGATTTTACTAAGCACTTCATCGTTCTGATGTCTTATAAAAACTATAAGTTAACTCAGTCCTGCATAGTACCTAAAGAGGATCCTACAAACCTAAGTCTTGGTCATAAGTTAACAAATTTATGCTGTAGCTGATGTCTATGAAACAGCCTGGCCAATATCTGTGAGTAACAACAAGACTGTCATTTTCTATAGCTGTTCTGTAAAGATGTTGGAATTTGATTCTGTTTACATCATTACAAAATGAGCTTGTGTCTTCACTTTTTCTCATTCATAAACTGGGTGTTTTTCCATAAACTATCTTTTGCCTGAATTTCCATGCAACTTGCTAAGTTTTAAGTAAGTAAGTGTGTGTGTGTGTGTGTGTGTGTGTGTGTATGTGTGCTTTATGACTATTATTACTGGGCTTCAGCAGTGGATTTTCAGATATGTCACAATCTTGACAACTGGAGACAGGAGGAAAGATGAAATTCAACATGAAGTGCACAATCACGTATGTGAATAAATCTCTCAGTAGTGAAGGTCAGATTTCAGTATGTGAAAATACTGTATGTTGATCATCTGGAACTGCTTTGCTATGGAAGCTATATACATCCAAAGCCTTAAAATATTACTTTTATTTTACAATTAACAGATATCTGTTCCCATTCCAAACTGTAATCTCAATTAATTAGTATTTTGCTTTACTTTATTCTAAACGGAGCAAAGCTTTCTGGAAAGCTAAGGAGTTTTTGCTTCTTGAAAAACTCTCCTCTCAGAAGCTCAGAGAGAAGCTGGGCTAATGGCAGAGGATCACTTGGTGAAAGGATAAGAAATAGAGTAAAGATGAAGGCTGGCACATTTTTTAGGAATCTAATAGCCTGAACAGACGACTGACAGTCTCATTTAATTTTTGGAATCAAAACCTCTCATAGGAAGGGATCATCTATCAAATGGCACAGTAAACAAACAAAAAAATGGAAGAACAATAAGGAGAGAGAGAAAGAAAAGAGAGAAAGGAAAAAGATATAATAGCATGAATAAAAATGATGAAACAAAAAGAAAACATGAGGCCAGGCAATGCAATTCATATTTTATAGCAATGAATGCAGTATGTGAAGACAGTTCTTGTAGTACCAGAGGCATGATTCTATTTAAAATTGAAAATAAAATCATTGAGGACTTTGTGTTTGCACATGTGTGTGTATATAATATTATGTTATCTATTCTGTTCATGGAAAAATACAATAATTACTTATAAGGCTCATTATTGATATGTATCAATTACTGTAATTTTTGTAATAAGCAAGAAATTGTTTTGCTAATTTTCAGAAATTATCAGAGAAGCATATGTCTTCTCTGTAGTAGACTCCCAAGGGAAAGGTGATTAAAAAGACAAGAGATGTTGAATAACTTATAAGATGATGATCCAATCCTATGAGACTGACATATGTTCCAAGATGGATTACTAATTACTTTTGTGGGAGTATTAGCTTCCTTCTTTACCAACTTCTTTTATGGTACTATTAATGCACAAGGTTTCAGTACCATTTTTTGGTCTAAGAAACCACAGACAATATTTTTAATGGATTTTCTTTCAAAAGCACTCTTAGCAGACTCCTTCCAGCAGGGTGTGTTGAAGGATCCTTTTAGAACTTGTCCTGCTTGTGAAAGGGTTCAGTTCTCCTCTTACCCCTACAGATGGGAGCACACAACTCTCCCATACTCTCTAAAGGAAACCCTCACTTTCATTTTCTACTGCTGTGCTTTTATAGTTAGAAATGAGTGATCATTAATATGACAGAATCACTTTAACCATTTCTTAGCCTGTCTTGATTAAAAGGTAGGCTTTCTTTGAAACTGCTACATACTTGACTTTCCTGCATTATCTCTGACATTTGAGATTTCACTGAAAATGGGTAAAAGGCGTTCTACTCATTTATTAGATTTCAATTTTAAACATACTTGAGATGAAACATGATTTGAATCAGCATTTTTTGTTTAAAATAGAGGTGTTTTTTCATATTGTAAGTTTTCCCCTTCTGTTTTTGTTAACTCTCAGTTTTATCAAAACGGAAATTTTTAGGCAGATGTTCTCTGTAAAACTGAAATTTTAAGAGTGACTAAAAAAGAGATATGTACTAAACTCAGGTCTTTCCTATTGTTTACTCTTGGATCTTCAAATAAATGAACAAAACACATACTTATGTGCTCAGAGTTATGATCCTCCAGTGTATCATTTATTGCAAACAACAGAACAAAGTTTTACTCAGTCTAGCTTATATGGATCACTAGATGAACTAAGGAGAAACAAGTTTATCTGTTATTAAGAAATAAGATCTGATTTTCTAACTGAAATAATTCTATCTAAAGAAGTCTCCTTGTACTAAGTCAGGTAAAGTATCTATTGTTAACGATGACTACACAACTTTTGGTCTGTGACTTTTACTTACACTTAAAATACCTTCAAAAAGTATCCCCACAAAAAGCAGATCAATAGTTGATAGAAATTGGGGAGAAGGAGAAGGGACTATCCATTTAATGAATAATGGGTCTTATTTAGGAGTGATGAAATTAACTTAAAAGTAGACATAGGTATTGTCCTATAATGTATTCTACAATACAATCAATGCATTAAATATGAATTTTTTTAATTTAAAATGGCTTAATTTTAGTTTGTGTGTTTCATTTTAATCAAAAAAGTCTTTATAAAAATAAGTCAAAACTACTAAATATAAACAAGGAAGACAAATCATATTAAAAAGATACAACAAAATAGAAGTAACTGAGATGACCTACTTGTTGAAATGAATGGATAAATATTTAAAATAATTTATTATGAATATGCTCATAGATATAAAAATATTCTTATATGAATAAGCAGGAAATCTAAAAAGGAATAGAAATTCTAAAAATAAGACATCAAAGGGAAATTCTAGAATCAAAATAATATCCAAAAGAGTCACTGTAGCACACATGCACTGTGTACATGGGAATGGGAAGGAGGATGTCAGTGAAATTTGAAAATAGAAAATATAGTCCAATCTATATGAAAAAAATGGAAAAGTATTTTACATAGCATTACTGATCTGTCTGAAAACAGTCTAATATGTCAAATAGAGATATATCAAAAGAGTGAGAATAGATCAGAATATATATTTGAAGAAATAATGGCTTAACTTTTCACATTTAGTAAAAAAAACAACATAAATCTACAGATTCAAAAGACTTAAAACCCAACAGGATAATAGATGCAAAAAAAAAAAAAGTATCTAAGCCTATTGCAGGCCTAATTCTGATTACCAAAGAGAAAATCTTGAAAGCCAATAACTTTCTTCTTAGAAATAGAGTAAACATTACTGAATATAACCTTGTATAACACACATACAAAAATCAAAAACATGCAATTTTGACAAAAAAAATAACTGGGTTATTATGTCTCTAGAATTCAAATTATAAGACAAAGCAATAGTAATGAAAACACTATAGTACTAGAAAAAATAGACACAGATCAGGGAGACAGATTGGAGGATCCAGATAAAACCCTAGGTTTATACACTTAATTAATGCAGTACAAAGGAGCCAGCCATTTCCTTATACAAGAAAGGAAATTCTCTTCAACAAATATTGTTGAGAATATTAGACAGGTATATGCAAAAGAATGTAGCTAGAATACTATTTCACATCACACATAAAAGTTAATTCAATATGGATAAAAGATATGTATATAAGATATAAAACTACAAAATACAAAGAAGAAATCATAACAAAACACTGTGAACTTTGCTTAAATGATGTTTTTTGGGAACTTGAGATAATGACAAAGGAACCCAAAGGAAAAAATAAACTAATGATGGAGCTACATCAAATTAAAAGTTTTTGAATAGTAGAAGGAACTATAAAACAAAATGAAATGACATCCTATCAAAAAGAAAAAAATACATATTAAACATTCAACAAGGGACCAATATCCAAAGTCTGCAAATAAAATAATAATAAATGATAAAATTATTATTTAAAATAATAATTTATTATTAAAAATAATGAATCATGCAATTAAAAAATACTAACAATATGATGGATAGATGGACTAAGTATTTCGCCAAAGAAACCTTTAGATAGTCAACTGACCAATTAGAAAAATATCATCACCACTTATCATTATAGAATTTCAAATCAAAACTACAAAGAAATAGTTCACATACCTATGAGAATGAGCCATATTGGAAAACAAGAAAAGATATGTTAAAGGTGTGGACAAAAAGGATTTCTCAAACATCATTAGTGGCAATGTAGACTATTTTAACCTGTGTGGAAATCAATATGGAGGTTTCTCAAAACATTAAAAATTGATCTATTTTGTGATCCAGTATCCTAAGTATCTACTTGGAGAATAAAAAAATATATATTAATATAAAAAGACACATGCATCCCTATGTTCACTGCAACTCCTTTTATAATAGCCAAGTTATAAAAAGATGTTAAGTATCTAACAGATGGGGTCTAATAAATGATGGAATATATTCAGCTATAAAATGAAATCTTGCCATTTTGACAACTTGGATGAACCTGCAATGAATTATATTAAGCAAAATGAATCAGAAAGAGAATGAGAAATACCAGATTGTTCCACTCATATGTTGAGTATAAAGACATAAACAAAGGAACAGATAAAACTGAAAACAAATAAACTAAAAATCTGACAGCGGAACTGAATCTACCAAAAGGGGTAGAGTGGGTGGTGGATCAATGTGTGGAGGGGGCCCAATGGACTATGGTGAAAGATTATTGGGACTCTGGTGGAGGACATAGTATGAAAACATATATATGTAGTATTGTGAACATAAATCCCTAAAACATACAATGATGTAAATCAACATGATCACAATATACATAATTAAAAAAATAAAATAAAGGTTTTTTTCCCTTATTATTTTATTTTATTTATACATATATATGTATATATATACATATATATATATATATATATATATATATATATATATATAATATCATTATCTACTCCAAGTTTCTCCCATCACCTTGTCACCTGTGAACCATCTTTATTTCTTGGACCCTTCCCCAATTTTACTCTTCTCCTCTCCCCCCTTATTCTGTGTTTCAGTTGTTGGCAGTTTTAAATTTTTCTTTTCCAAATCAAAAAGAAACCCAACTGAATGGGAGAAAACTTTTACCCTCCACAAAAGTGATAAGGGTTTGATAACATGGATTCACACGGAACTCACACAACTTAGTAAAAACAAAACAAGAAACCCAGTTTAAAAATGGGGAGAAGGACTAAAAAGATACTTTTCCAAAGAGGAAATACAAATGGACAACAGGCACAAGAAAAATTGTTCAATGTCTTTAGCAATCAGGGAAATGCAAATCAAAAACACAATGAGATACCATCTTACATCAGTAAGAATGGCCCACATCCAAAAAATAAGCAACAACAAGTGCTGGTGTGGATGTGGAGAGAAAGGAACACACTTACAGTGCTGGTGGGAATGTAAACTGATCCAGTCACTATGGAAAGCAGTTTGGAGGACCCTCAAACAATGAAAATGGAGCTATCATTTAACCCAGCAATCGCTCTTCTGGGAATCTACCCAAAGGAATTCAATTCCTATGCAAAGGGACACCTGTACTCAGATGTTTATTACAGCTCTATTTATAGTTTCAAGGACATGGAAACAACTGAAATGTCCCAAAACAGATGAATGGATGAAAAAGATGAGATATATATACATAATGGAATATTACTCATCAATTAAAAATTACAAACGATAAATTTGAGATAATGTGGATGTACCTAAAAGAAATCATATTAGCAGAAATAAGTTATAAAGTAAAAGACAGAAATCAATGATTTCACTAGTATATAGGACATAGGAAAAACAAACAAAAGGCCAGGAAGAAAAGTCCAAACAAGCTACAACCAAATTAAAGTACACAACTGGGGGTGGGGGGAGTGGTGAGGGCGGGGAGGTGTTGAGTGAACCTCAGGGAATACAAAGATGTGAAATATATATATATATATATAAATTAATTTTTTTTCTTGTCCATTTGTTGTTTACCCTGTAACCCTCATGTAAGTGAGACCTGTATTTCTCTTTTTCTTTCTGTAGTTCTCCTTTTCTTTCTGACTTATTTCCACTAACATGATTACTTCTAGCTCCAACTCTGTTGCTGTGAATGACATGTTTGTCTTCTTTGATTGATGAATAATATTACATTGTGTAGATATACCACATCTTTATCAGTTATTCATCAGTATTGGGGTATTTGGGTTGCTTCCATATCTTAGCAATTGTAAATAATACTGCACTAAACATCCAGGTACAGGTTTGTTGTTGTTGTTGTTTTTAATTAGTGATTTTGTGTCTTTTCAGTAGATTCTCAGTAGTAGGATTCTGTGTCAAATGGTAGTTCCACTTTCAGTAGCTTGAGGATACTCCACATAGCCTTCCATAGTGGCTGAACCAGTTTGCATTCCCATCAGCTTAAGAGTCTTCCTTTGCATTTCCATCAGTTTAAGAGTCTTCCTTCTTCTCCAAATCGAGGCCAACACTTGTCTGTTCTTTTTGTTTGTTTGTTTTTAATCTGAACCATTCTTACTGGTGTAAGATGGTATCTCAGTGTTCTTTTGATTTGCATTTCCCTGATTATTACTGAGGTTGAGCATTCTTTCATTCTTAAATATATCCACCCTAACATCTTTAATTACTCTCTCTCATTTGCTAAGAACATGAGCTACAAATGTGATTCTCTTTTATCTTTTTGTCTTATATTGCAATTGAATGTTGTTTATTTCTACTTTTATAATGTTTATAGATGTTATGCCTCAGACATAATTCAGTCTACAGTAGGTTCTATAATAGTTCTATATTCGTCCCTATACCTCCCTGGTCTTTCTACAAAGAAAAACTCAATAAAAGAAACTTTCATGAGTTTATGAATGTTGACTTTTCAGTTTTTGCATTATTTTATTTAGCTTTAATATCAAATTTTAAGATCATTCTAATAAATCTATCACAATAGCTAGGAAAGTCATCTTTTTACATTGCTTGGAGAGTAATACACAATGTCTAATTTTAAGAGAAGCTATTTGCTTCAGTTTCCTGACCTTTAAATTCCTTGCAAAAGACATTTTCATCTTAGTTTAAAACCAAAATTCCTTTGTTACTTCATTATCTATAAGAAACTGAATACTAATATTAGAATGACAAAGAAAGCATGATGAATTAGTTCAAGAATATGGAATGCCCATTGTTCTTTTGCATCAGTCTTTATAAAAGAGTAGTTTTGAGAGCAAGTAATGCAATGCTAAATTCCAAAAGTTTATAGTATACTTAAGGTAACTTGTCTATTCATTTAGAATCAAACCACAGATATTCCCCCAAAGTTAGTAAGCGTAAGTTAGAAATAGAAACAATCTCATAAAGGCAGCTCAAAAACTAGACACTTCATTCATGGTTAATGAAATTAGCTGATTGAGCTGATAATTATATTTTCAAGAACCCATGACTAAATGATGTTCAAACAGTAATTTTTCTGCAAAATCCCCAGAAACTCTTACAATGGTTTAAAGTCATCTTTGTTAAAGGAAATAAATTGAGAGGAGAAATGAAATAAACAAATATTTACAAATTGATGAATTTTTATAATTGGCAAGAATTTTGCAGGACTATAGTTTTCTTACATTTACAAGGAAATATGCTATAAAGTTTGAATATATAAACATGTTTTAATATTCAAGTAACACCTGCTGTTGTCAGTAAATGGTTTTTCAAATGAGTTTAGAAAAAAAAAGAAAATAGATTTTACTGGGAAAACTACACCATTAAAAACAATCAGGAGATTAAGTAGAGACAATGTCACATAAAATGGATTTTTTTAATGTCTATGAGCCATATTAGAACCAAACTGAAGGTGTAAATATATGAAAAGAATCACGATTGCCAAGTCAAAATGAGGTTGGTATCAAAAATGAGAATGATAAAGGCAAATATCCAAAGCAAATATTAAACCAAGTCCCTTCAAGTATGCAGAGACTGGCAAGAATATCCCCATCTGTGTAAATAAGTGAATTGGGATTAGTTTTAAGTCATTACACTTCTAAGTTATATGACTAACTCTATCTGCTCTAATTCTATGATCATAATGAAATCTAAATTATATTTTGTTTTCTCTAAATGCACCGATTCTGCCATCACTGATACTGCGGTCTATATTACCATTACTTGCATGTTACAAACAGATGAACCTGGTATTAAGGGGTTTTATATCAGTTTCCAGGATTCTAGTGAATTTACTAATTTTATATCTATTTCTAGTGAAGTCCCTTGAAAGATACTGGCTTTCACAAATGCTTGCAATGTTGTAGGAAAACCAAGCTTTTAGACTTCGAAATTTCTATATGTATATTATTGTCTAATCTATCACATAGAAAAATTTCTATGTACATGCAAGTAACCATAATTAATTATTATAGTACTTCAAATTCAATTTAAGTATTAATTTGCATCTCTTCTGAGAACTAATAAGTGCCATTATTAGAATTATAGAATTGGAGTCACACAAAAATAATAATGAACTTTAAAATATACTGGTTTTGGTGGATATGTTGATTTTCTAATTGTGAGCAATTAAAACTTAGGTGTCCAATAAGCATGAGCAGCAGAGTACATTGGCAGACTATATGCTGTAATAAAATGTCTAAAATTTAAATATCATTAAGATTGTTATCATGTAGAAGCTTGCAAATGTGAGGAGACTATCAACTACATCTTGCACAAAACAACAAACTCAAAAAAAGATATTCAAGAAGTAGAAAATTATCATGTTTATATCTCAATTTAAAACATTGGAGAAAACCTAAATTTTGGTTTTATAATATTTGACATAATAATAGTAATAATAATAATAATAATAATACATGTAAGATAATACCATGTAAGAATAAAAGCTTTCTAATAGTTGAAAGTTTTAAGCGTCTGTTCTTTCTATGCAAAAAAGTTTTAAGCATCTGTTCTTTCTGTATGCTTTAGTAAGTACTTAAAATCCTTGAATGGTTATGATAAACTAGAATGATTTAAAACTGCTTTGAACCTATAGAAGTTAGAATAGGCAAGGACTATGCCACAAAAACAATATAAAAATTCTCCACACTGGTTTATCTCTAATGTTATTAATACATTTAAGTGGACTAGCCTTGTGCTCTGTATAATTGCCTTATTTTAACAATGGCTTTGATTGATGGAGCAAGACATTGGCAGATTGCAAGACAGAAGAAAAGAGAATTTAACAAAATATCTACTGAATTGAAAGTAAAATCCTAGCTTCTTTTTCAATTGATTGTAAAAAGTATACAAAGGATATTTGTTAATTGTTGCAATATCAGTAAAAGACAATAACATAAAATTACATGTCACAATATTAGCAAATATTACACATGTACGGTCAACTAAAGCCACAAAGAGCAAAATCCTGTTGAGTTTAATGTAGAAAGCTCTAGAAAATCAGGCTATTATTATTGCTTAAAAAGATTTAAATGTAGGCAATGCCTTTCTTACTGTGAATCAACTTTTGGAGCTGAAAATTTGCACATAGGGAAAAGGTAAAAAGTAAAGGGCATATATGTTTTGTAGGGTCTGCCTTATTTAAGAGTGTCTATTCTGTACACAGGATTGGTGCAAAGTTCTTTTAATGATAATCAGGTAGACCACAAAGACCACATAGGACATCCTGTATAGTTCCCCTCTCCCTTTATTCCTTAACACACAGGGCTGTCATTGCTCACTTCTCTGCAGAAAACCCCTACTACCTATGATGGTATTTACTCCTGTTCACAAATACCCTGGGTGCCACATGTGTACCATTGTTGGAAAATAGAAACACAGGGACTATGTTGTCTAAAATCTTAAGAAAAATTACTGTCACATCAAAATTTCCAGCAATGGGGGACAGCAGGTGTTTTGACCCTATTCTAATTTCTGCCAGAACAGAAATTATAAGGGGCTTATATGTGATATCTAATCTCATATTATTTAATGTTTATTAAAAATCCCAAAAGACTAGTGGCTTAACAATTTTATAGAAGGGCAAGTAGAAAACAATCAGCGTAATTTCTAACTAAAAAGACTCAATAAAAAACTTGGAGCTGTAGTAAATTCTCTTTACTCATGAAAATGAACATATTGAATATTGAGCATACAAACTTTGACATATCTAATTAGAACTCAGACAACACTTAGAGCTGTATAACCTGCCTGCTCTCCCTAATGAATGAAAGAACGGATGGTTGAATGAATGAATGAATATATTAAGTCTCAGAGTTAATTTATGAGACTTTTTTTCTTTAATGTAATTAGGGGAAAGACCTCAGAAATGTTCAAAATTAGGTAATATTGTAGTGTCCATAAACAACGACATGGTGCAGAAAGTGAGTTGTCACTAAATTTTCTAAGGGATACAACAAAACCACAATATATTTTCCCTGATATTTGCTAACTTTGTAAATTCATATATGTCTTAAATATAGCTAGATAGATATAAATATAGATATAGATACCTTCTATGCACAGAGAAAGAGAATTGCTGGGCTATAGAATATACTTTCAAGTTCTAGCCAATGATTTTTCAGGGTAATGGTAACAATATATGCTACTTTCAGGAACATAGGAGTTTCCATCATATTTTTATATATGCAGTGATCAAGAAGAGCACTGATGTTGTAGCAGAGGTAATTCTAAGATAGTCTCATAATTTCACCCCTGGCATTATTTCTATGGTTTCATTACATTATATAGTCAAAATATTTGGTGATGTGATCACGGTAATCACATCATAATGGATAAGATTATTATCCATGTCATACTAGGCCAATCACACGAATTCTTTAAATGCAGAACACTTTCCCTAAGTGGTTGGAAAAGATAATTGAGATTCAAGACAAAAGAATTCACTATGAGAAAGACAGTCTCTGTTGGCTGATGGGGAAGGGGAAATGGAAAATGAACCAAGAGTAATCCTTAGCTATTAGTCAGCAAAGATGTTGGGACTTCAATCCTGTGACTACAAGGATATGAATTGTGCCAATAGTCAGCAAGACTTTAAAGTAGATTTTTCACAAGATCCTGCAGAGAAGAGGCCAGCCTTTGGAACACATTTACTGCAGCCCAGTGAGATACTTAGAAGAGAAACCACCCAGGCTGCTGAATGCTTGAGCTAAGGAACTGTGAGCTAATAAATGGACATTGTTTTAGTTGTTAAGTGTATAGTAATTTGTTATGCAGCAATAGACAATGCACTGTGACTAATGAGACAGCACAGAGCCCACTGAACTGATCAGTCTCTACTGAGTTTGAATTGTTTGTTGTTATAGGACTAAAGGTTTGATCACTGTTTTTTTGAGATGCTTGAAATGGATATTTTGATTATATTGCCTTTTAAAAAAAATTGGCAGGCAATTCAGTAAAAAAAAAATAAATCATTTTGAAGGTGAAATGAATCATGTCTGTGGGCAGAAACTTTGCGTCTCTGGCCTAACAGATGACAACAGCCAATGTTTCATGGATCTACTGAATGAATTTCTAATCTTTACCTTTATGTTTTAAATAAAAAGTATTGTAAATGCTCTAATATTCTTTTTTTTTTTTTTTTTTTTTTTTTTTTTTTTTTTTTTTTTTTTTTTTTTTTTTGAGACTAGGTCTTGCTATTTTTGCCCGTGGAACCGCAGGCTCTTGTTGCCCGGGGTACCACAGACTCAAGCAATCCCCAGCCTCAGCTTCCCAGATAGCTGGGATTACAGGCACGCACCACCATGCCCAGCTATTTTTTTGGAACTAGGTCTCACTACAGGCCCCAGGCAGGACTCGAACCGCAATTCCTATCCCCGGCCGCTTCTTAGGCTGAAGCTTACAAGCACGAGCCACCATGCCCGGCAATGCTGTAATATTCTGAATGTCTTCTAATATTTCTTCTAAGTGATTTATAAATATCCATATACCTTTTTTTTGTTTTCCTATAATATATTTGCCATGCAGTAGATTACAGGAATTGCAGTTTATGCTGAAAATTTGATATCATGAAGATCAGACAAATAATTTTAAAATAAGAAATATTCATATGATGCATAATTATTTTCATTTCAATACAAATATAAAATAATGTCTCCCCAAACATAGCAGTGTTTCTGTTCTCATTAAAAGAGGTGGTAGTTAAGAATGTGATCATTAGCCCTTGTATATATAAATCCTTGATATACAGAATTAACCTTTAATTTAAATTTAAATAAGAGACAAGCTTTTGTTATTATATAAATTAGCATGTATTGAGTAGAACATAGTCACGTAATGTTGAACAAATAGTAGTAATCAGCAAACAGGCAAGAATTTCAAAATACAGATGCGATCACATTGATGATTCTCATTAGCTTAGTACTGCATCCTTACTCCCTTTGGGGCCCTCTACCTCTCTCAGTTAAACATTTCAGGATCATCTGCTATGATCCAATTTGACTCTAGAAAACTATTCAACACCAGCTAACTCCATGATGTATCACCTCTCTGATTTAGATCCCACAACCTGGAATACCAAATCTTAGTTCCCTTTGATTGTCCTTCCTAAAAGGCAAACCTGTAGAAAACCTGTCACAAAATATCCCCAGCTGCTACAGGGAATTGACTGTTTATTTCCTTTCTAAATGTGGAAATTTCAGGCAAAATCTTGCATTTATAGATTTATTTGACTCATTTGTAGATATGATAAATTCTTTACAAACATATATTTTGTTGTGGTCCTACAGAATTTATTTGATAGCATACATATTTTAGAAACTCAGGAAATCTTAATTAACCTTAAGCAATTTAAAGGAAACAGAAAGACCATTCAATAATGAAAAAGATAAAAGGAGAAATAAACCACTCAACATTTTTGTGTAATAAACTACAAAAGTTTTTGACCTGAACATTTTTTAAAAGTTTGTGTTTGATTTATCATGTGAGTGTGTTCACCAGTATTAACCTTTTACAGTTAAAAGCAAAATATCTACTGAGAAGAAATCTGTCAGGCACTATTCCAGACAGCATATTTATGTATGTATGTATGTATGTATGTATATGAAAATAAACTACCATCACACCCCAGTAGCTTAAAACTCATTTTATAAAGTACACATGTCTTTGATAACAAGACTACAAATAACAAACTTTGCAGTGAATGAAAAGGAAAAAGTCCCCTTATTTAAGAGCATACATTTCATTTTAATACAAAATATTGGCTTTATTATGATTGGTTTAAATTAGGGTAGATTTTCTTTAAGATGTAGATTCACTCTCTGGGTAGAATCACAAATGTTAGATAAAGTTTCCTTAAAGAAACCCCAGAAAAGGAAGGTAAGTCCCTGTTCAGACTTTGCAAAAGCAAATACATCAATCTTCATTTAACTTGATAGTGTAATATACCATTTCATCACACCAAGAACTACTAATTTCTGCCTTTCTTCAAACCAATCATGTATCATAATAGTCAATTTGGAAACGGGTGCTTTTCTTACTACTTCTCTTTGCTATCAACCTACTGTAGATTCTGAAAATACTAAACTCTTATTTCCTTGGTACAATTTACAATAAGATTGTGGAGTTGTAAACAATCTCTTTATAAAGGTGTTGGCAATACAAAATTTAATCTTTTCCTTATTTGGTAAAAGAAAGCAATTAGATTACCTATGAATACACATAACAGATCTTAACTCAAATTTAAAACAAACTAAAATGAAAAAAAGTATTAGCTCAAGGGAATCTTGTTGCAAGTTTGCCGGGGGTTCTGGGGGATATTTTTGTCCTCAGTTGAAAAAAGAACCTATTTCCACCTGCGCATGGATTATGTGATCATATAAGTATTGCCAGTGGTTATTTCATGCCATCGGAATATATATATCTGAACAGTAAAGCTCAGTCACAAAAATGAAATATAGAAGACAGGAAAACACCCTGGATCTTAATACTCTGATTTGCTGAAAGCTCAGGAAAATCAAGACCGGCCTGGACTCTGAATTTCTTTGTGCATCAGGTCAGATCATAAACCTTCAGTGTTTTTGTCATTTTATGTTGGCTATTCTTTTACCTGTGAAAGTCGGCAGAGTCTGGAGGATTTCTTTATTTCAGTGATTGTGATCAAGGATTTCAGCTCTTACTGCCACAGTCCTCCAGACTGGGGTTATTGGTGTCTGAAAAGTATGCAGGAACTCCCATTAGTTCATCTTGGAGGAAAGAACTTTGAAAGTATTTGCAATAAGTTTACAAAAAAAGAGAAAACAGAGCTATTGTGACAGTCTAGAGAGAGGAAGGTGGAATCTGGGCATCTGGAACTGGGGGGTTGTTTATGGTCCTTGAGATTACTGATTTTTTTTTGGGGGGGGCAATGAAAGGTGCCTGTAACTGGGTGCTACTGCTGGCTGATGGAATCTAAAGGGGGCTCTGTATACTTTGGAGAAAATGGGCAGAGAGAGGGAAATGGGGGTGGGAGGGAGAAAGAGAGAGAGGCGGATGTGTCTTTGTCTTTCAGATACAGACGGATGAAACCATCTTCAGAACATGTACTTTTGTTTTGAAACTCCCACTTCAAACTTAGGTTTGGAAGAAAAAAAGAAGCAATAGTTTTGGACCCAGATACTTGAAACTCAGGGAGCTTTACTGAGAACTAAAGAGACTGACTGGACTGGGGTAAGACCAAGGGACCACTTGTAGCATCAGTGACTTATTCCTTTTATTATTCTCTTTTGTAAATATTGTTTTTATTTGCTTTAATGTGGGCTGTTTTGTGGCTGTTGATTGCGTGGTTCAGAAAGGATCTGGCATTGGTAGGTTTATACAGTGCTGGCTTTTCCCTTGTAAGTGTGTGTGCCTTTTTGGCACCTGGATTCACATGTAGATGAAAATATTCTGAAATTTACATAATTATTTTCCACATAGACTAGGTCTTGTTATAAGAATACCAGGTTTAAAGTGTTTCTATTAATGAATGAGGACACCAAGGACCACCAGACCTGACTGTTGTAAGTACTGCCATCTACTGTGTAAAGACAACACTCCTAGTGATTAAAACCTTCAATTTAAAAAAAAAAAAAAAGAAAGAAATTTAACACAATTAGTGTGTGAAATAGGGAGAAAAAAGATAAACAATATAGTTAAAATGATTTCTCCATGAAATGCCGAGTTACCCAGGCCCTCATGGCTAAATGCGCAGCCAAAGTTTCCCCAAAGCAAGGTCACAATGAGCTGAAAGCTTGCCACAAGTCTGAGGCACCTTCTGGCTGTGACATAGGAAAGGGGCAGAAGGGAATATAGGAGTAGGAAAAATCAAAATTTAAGTCAAAATAATGGCTGCCAGTCAGCTTCCCCAACCCACAGTTCTCACCCACATCTCTGTCTCTTTCAAGTATCTCCTTCTCTGTGCCCCAACTCCCTGAGACAAACCCTAGGCTAAGAAGCAAGTACAGTTTTTTTTCTGCACATGTATTCTCTACTTAACCCTCCAAATCTTCTCCCTAGGTTTCCCTTTTTTCAACCCTTTCAATCTCCTCTATCCATCATTTTCAGTCCCCTTCAATGCCCAGCCCTACCCTTGAACGGGTAATACAAGGAACCTGGAATCTCTCCTTCCTATGGGGAGAGTTTAAAATCATTTCTTTTTTTATATAAAGATATTTATATAATACCTATAAGTCCTATGAGGACTGCGCTGTGATGTTTCCTGAATGATACAGTATCACCAAAATCACAATAGGCTAAAACTTTTTATTTCTCAAATGGCATTTTTTTCCTTCTGTAAGCACTCATTTAACACCATGATTCAGTTATAATAAAATGATGACTTGAGGGGCATCTAAACTGGTTATGTGACTATTTTTATAAATTTTAATACTTTGATAGATAAAACTAGCAGATAATATTGTGCAGTTAAACATTAATATCATGCTAATTCTGGACCTCCCCAGTGAATCCAAGCTCACTGTATACTCCTAATAAATATTCTAGAGTAATGTGTGTCAATAATACTGTGCAAGAAGGTGAAACAGCAAGCATTTGTGCTAAAAATCTCAATTATTTTATAACAAAGAAATTGAAGAGGTTTCTATTTTAAAACTCAATTGATGCATGATTTGGGTTTGTTTGCCCTGAGAGTTCAACCAGTTGGTTTGGAAGGGCACCTTGGTTGCATAAGACTGGGCTTATACAGCCTTGTTCACTTCAGGTTCACTTCAGCAAATCTCCTAACTCCAACATTCTTATTTCTAAATCAAATGTCAGCTATCTGCATAACACAAAACACACACAGTGTGAGGGATTAAAAAAATACATGTATTTGGCTTAACCAAAGAGAAATAGAAATATTTTAAGATATAAAATTAGCAGTATCAGGGTTTGCTGTTTGGATAGTTTATCTATTATTTCACCTTTTTAATTTAAGCTATATAATAACTGTTTATAGTCAAAGTGAGAGATAGAGTGTTGAAAAACATATTACAGTGTGTAGACTATTTGAAATTTACTTTTATTTTGGAAAATATAGAAATGAAATATACTTTAATGAAATACCTTTACATTAAAAAAGAAAATGATTTTAAACTCTTATGACTGCACATGAAAAAAAATATATATTGAACAGATACAGAAAATTTTAGGAAGGATTGAGGCTTGTCACTTTCAAGGAATTTTACAATTTAATCATATGAGTTCAGAAAATAATCTGAGTGACAAAAAATCAAATAAAATAGAATTGATACAACAAAAATTTCAGTTTCATGAGGACAGAACAAGTGAGACACAAAATTCTATGTCAGGTAACCGTGAACTGCTTAAACCAGAGATTTAAAGACTGGAAAAATTTTCTATCAGAGTGGGTAATGAAATCACTCAGACAAGAGTTTAAATCCCAGCTTTCCCATTTTCTAGGTGTGTGACCAATTACTAAACCTCCACCATGGCTCAGTTGCTATATCTGTTAATGAAGGGTAGAAAAACCCATTTGAAAAAAAAAATGTGGCAACTAAACAAAATAATGCATTTGAACTGGCATTCAAGATACATGTATATATCTCATGATTTAATGTGTATTGATGAGATGGAAAGCAAAGATACTGTGGCAGACTCTTTTAGGAAAAGTATTCTGCCTCACTAATTTCCTTTAAATAACAAGCAGTCATTTGTCTGGTTTCTAGGAGTAAAATAAAAATCAAGGCAATGTATTCCAAGATCTTAAAAGAAGCCAGTGATCACCAGACAACAGACACTATATTCCACTTGACTTGATGTTGACCAGATCACTATCAAGTGTAATTCTGGCTCTTGGACTCTAGGAGACAACAGTTAAATGTGCTTCTTTCTCTTAATAATGTAATCATGTAATCTGATGAATCTGTTTATTGAACCTTTGCTTCTATTTCAATAAGTTGTCTCTTAAATAACCAATCAAATTCTGGCAGAGAGAAATTTGGTTCCACAATCTACTCTATGAGTAACGCATTTACCTTTTCACCTTGACAGACTGCTTGTCCCTGGTTCAGATGCCCTTCTAGTTAGCATTTTCCAATTAGCAGATTCTCATTTGAAGATCAGTCAGTTGTAGCTTGGTGTAATTTACAGAAAGAATTCTGTAGGTGGGGACTAAGCATAGAAATTAGGAGGGAGACAGAATTTCTCAAGTTATCCAGTATCTAGAACTGAAAACATTAGCTAATAAAATTCTAAAAATTGCCATTAAAAACAATAATTCATATAACAATATGCTGAGGCATCAAAGGCTGCTTAGGCGAGACAGGTCAGCAATAAAGTTATTAAACTTATGCCTGTAAGACCTGATCCAAAACACTAAAGGAGTGAAAATGCAGAATTTAATGTCAACTAAAATATCTGCATGAACTTGACATAACTTGATAACTGACTACTTAAATGGTAAAAGACCCTTTTTAACAGAGTGGTAAAGATACTGAAAGCATGGAAAAACCTTATTTAACATTTATATTTTGATATGTATTAACTGTGTATGTTCTATCTGTCCAAATGTTCTATCTAAATGTTCTATCTGTCCAAACCTCAATTTCTTCACCTATAAAATGGTATAATTCACAATGGCAGGTGTATAGTGTTGAATGAGGTATGTATGGGAAATGCTATGCACAGTGTCATTTATAAGTGCTCCACTCATGTTGCATATTTTCATTAACCTATAAGAAGAGGATTCTGATGACTCTG
Source organism: Uropsilus gracilis (assembly GCA_004024945.1). Lineage (NCBI taxonomy): Eukaryota > Metazoa > Chordata > Mammalia > Eulipotyphla > Talpidae > Uropsilus > Uropsilus gracilis. The sequence goes on from PVHY01007208.1 coordinate 26,015, forward strand.
AGATCTAGACCAAATTCCCAAAAGAGTTAGAGACCTCAGGAGGGCCACTGATCTTAATGGAAAGAGGATTGAGTTCTGCTTTAAAAATGTTTTGTGGTTTATAGTACAAAAGAATCTCCTTCTGGAAAAGCTACAAGGGCACTGGAGCCATGGAAGGTCATTAACTTGAAAGAAGACAAGAGACAGAATAAGAGAATGGTAAGGGGGAGGTAAAAATGAGGATGTTAGAGAGCACAATTAAGCTCCTAGATGAAGGAATCAGAGAGATCAAAGACAAGAACTGCCCATTTTCCCTAGCTAGAGGTTAAAGAGGCAGTGTGCCAAGAAAGAGAATAGAAAAACTCCAGAGAAAATTCTCAGATCCTTTTATAGGAATGAGTTACTTAGCTTTACCTGAGCTATGTTTAAAATTGTGTGCTTGTTGGTCTTTTATCAGCTACAACAATGTTATTTATGTGAAGGGACATGTGAATAATTTTCTTCAAAACAAATCATGTAGAAGTAATGATCTTTAATCAATACATGGTACATAAAAATATTTAAGTGATTCTAATACAATGATACATATTTTGACTTTGCTTATCTCTCTGTTGTAACATTTAATATAACATCAAATGGCATTGATTTTCTTTGGAATATTGTGTTGTATTTTGGTAAATAACGCTGCATTCCACCTACTTTCTGATGTCAAACACTTGATAGAATTTCTTCCCTTTTTTCTCGGTGATGTTATCAAACACACACACACACAAACACTCACCATCACACACAATCAATGGCCAAGATCCATTGCTTGTATAGTTCAATCATCTGTCAAAACTGTACACATGTCTACATCCTCACTGCCTAATCAAATTGCCCACTTATATTTTTAAGACCACTGCAAAGGTCTATAAATTAGTATTGTCACTTCATTCCAGTTCTTCAATACTTCACCATGTAATTGTCTAGAGACATCTTGTAAGAACAAATGTAAATACAATGTTCACTGCTAAAAACTCAACAATTTTTTTCTCCTGCATTTTAAAGAGCTCAAATCATTGTCACAGCTTACATAGCCCTTTACATTTGGTTCCCATTTACTCTGAAGACCTCATCTTCCACCACTTCTGATCTGCTCTCGAGGCTCAGTTATACAAGACTCTTTCCAGCTCATGACTCATCCCTAAACATCTCCCTCCCCTCCTGGTCTTAACTACCTAACACAATTCTAATGACTCTACTTAGACATTAACACATACAAGCTTAAATTTCCTTTTTTTCCAAGCTCTTATCCTCAAATCAGGATCAGTCTCTAATGTAATTGATCCTATTTTATTTTGTCTCACAGAACACTCATAATTATTACCTTTTTCATTAAAATGCATACTTATTGAAGACTGAGATCATGGCAATTTTGTTGCAGGTTAAGCTACAAAAATACATAGTAGAATCTGTTGTACAGAAGGAACACAAATATTTATTGATTAAATGGAGTTTTGGAAGAATATTATCAAAACAAATGAGAGCAAACATTGATATTATTTTCTGGTAATAGTAACTTTATTAATCATTTTAGTTATTTTTCTGTAGAGTTCATTTATATCATATGACATTAAGAGGTTTTTATGTTTGTATGTGTTTCAAACATGATAAATATTTATGTGCTTTAAAAAGATATATTTTTAAGACTAAGATTTCATATGCAAACAGCTTCATAACTATTTAAATAATTGTAGAAATTATATCTCTACAATTTTTAGTTTTTTTGAAATTATATTCTGTTTGAAACTAATTTCTTGGCAAAAAAAGAATCTTGATTGAATTTCTTCTGGAATCTTTCCCCAAAATCCTATAATGTAAATGTTCTCTGTATGCTGAATTAGCATGAGTTTTCCACTACAAAATTAATTTCCTAAGAGGCAGAATATGCTGTGTGACTTGGTATAGGAATATTTCAACATAAGCTAGTAAAACAAATGGCAGGGGAATGTCACAAATGAAAATGTTGCTTTATTGTCAAATATGAACCAAAAGGTGTGGTAAGATAACTATGAAAGTTTGAGACCCAAAGATACAGGGATTTCTTAGGAAATACATACCCATTTATTCAGAGGTCCTTTTGATTCAATCCTAAAATAACAAAGCCTAAATTATTAAATAGAATCTGTCTCAGACATCCAGAATTAGACCAGAAGCCAATTAAGTATTTAATGCTATTGGGTATCATGAACTAATTCTCTCACACTCCAGGGACAAGTTTCATTCTAACACCATCTTAAAAATAAGAGGTCAGAGACAAGTTCAGAATATTTTATTTTGTTTCAGGTTATTAAGTGACTTGGATTTTGTCCTTGTGGGGGAACCAGCGAGGGCAGTTGATAAGGGCAATTACAGTGTAAAAAGTCACTTTGAAGTTAAAATTATTATTTCACATGGCAATCAGCTAGAACTATTTCTTTCTTTAAAACATTAACTTGAAAAATTAAAGTTCAGTAAATGTTCTTGGTTGGTATTACAAGAAAAAAAAAATGAGAGACACCATGTTAGTTTTAATTTTAATGACCACTGCCACTATGGGTGAATGAGAGTTCAACAAAACACAAACTGTCAGTCACTCAAACCTTACAAGGTTAGGCTAGAGTGAAGTTTACAGATTTAATTCAAGTACAAATCTAAACAACCAGGTTTATGGTAAAAACAAGTCAAAGTTAAGAGTTAGAGGAACCATTTAATATTTATTCCACAGTTTTGGATTCATATTAGGCCATTGCTCATAGGCCTATGAACATTGGGGAAAAGACAAAGGAAAAGAGATGATTCCTACTTATATACCTAAATACTCCCAGTCGGAGGGCCTTTTCCTATTAACATTGTGACTCAGCAATTGCAATTCTTTAATGTCTAACACTGCTGTTCTGTTAGCTCTGCCTGATGAAGATTCAGGTCATAATCTTATTTGTTTTCTCTCTCTCCGGTGCCTCTATTCCCTCTCCTCAAGAACATATGTCTTCTACAATTAACTAGATTCAACTGGCAATAGCACAAGAATGCTGAACAACTGACTTGCAAGTCAACTAAATAACTTTAGAAATGTGCAAAACCGCCACTGACTTCTAAATCTGGGAATACACTATTTCTGCTGGACCAGAGATTCATGAAAAATTCTCTACCCTACACTGCAAAAACCGTCCCGATCAAGGCTGCCAATGATAGCCTAACATCAAAACCAAAAAAAAAAAAAAAATCTCCTTCTTGTTATGCATCCTTCCAAAGCTTGGCATTGATGACCAAGGCCTTCTTGGAATTTTCTTCTCCTCGGATGCCCAGTAGAAAACTTTCTGGTTTTCCTCTAATCTCACCTTTTAACAGACCATTTATTCTCGCTGACATATAATGAAACTTCCTTTTCTCTGTAGCCTATAGATAACCATGAGATATTACACTGTTTATTATTCCTTTTTAGCCAATATATTTTCCCTACCCACAAATGTAAAAGTAAGTAAAATAGCTTAAAACATCTCTATTTATAGTTTCAGCCCAGATTGCCTCTTAGACCTTCATGCTTACACTTCAGTCTTCTGTGAAACATTTCTAACAGCTGTGCTGCCAGAAATTCAACCTCAACATCTTCAAAATATTCAAGTTTCCCAGTTTATGAATGGAACCTCTTCCCAGTATCAAGGCATTGAAGGGAGAAGGAAACTGGTCTCCTGTCAGGTTCTTTACTTTTAATCAAATTCCTTTGGTTCTGCTTTCTTGAATTTCCTTTGTAACTACTTTACCTGTCCCCTTGTTGGTATTTCATATGACCATGCCTCAGTTCTTTTATTTCCACCTAGTAAAATCTTTACTGAGATGATCTTTAAAAACACAGATCTAAATATTTTATTATACAAATTCATGCCATTGAAGGTTTCTCTTAATACAATTATTGTCAAATTTTAGTATACCTCACTTACTGAAAAGGTTGGTTGAAATGCAGATTGTTGGGTTCCACACCCTGAAATTCTGACTCACAGATTTGAGTGGATTTGAAAATGGGCATCTCTAGCAGGCTTCGGGTGGCACTACTGTGATTAGATGGAAACAGGCACCAATCTTGAAGCTAATGAACTACAAATGTGTGAAACTACTTCGTTGTGTCTTTGCTCTTTGATCTGTTATTGTCACTTTCACTTCTCTTGTTCTTTTTGCCTATATATCTAACATTTATTCATCTTTAAGATACAGTTCAAGGATCACCATCTCAATGAAGTACTTTCAAAATCTGTTTTCTTTTCCTGATTACACATACATACACAAACACACGCACCCCTAACTATTCCCTCCCTTAAGCCTCATATATGAACTTAACCTGTTCTTTGGATGATATGGCTTCACTTTTTCACACTTACAGTTTATCTGTTCCTGAAACACTAAAAAACACTAAGGTGTGGTGGACAGAAAGTTTTTAGTATTATATATGTCTTTAGCATACATCTGAATATTCAAAATATTTTTTTAAAAATCAAAGTTGATTATTTAATGAAAAGAACAGCTACAATATTATAAAAATGATTACTTAATGGATATATGAGTTAAATGATGCAAAAAAACCTACTGAACTATATAAATATATATATACATATAAAACTATATACAATGTATAAGAAAAACTTACAAATTGGAAAAAATTTAGGAACTTTTACTTTTTTAGTCTAAGACAAAATGTGGAAATGAGAAAGAGGAGATTAAAGCCTTTTACTTCTACTTAATGAATATAGACATTGACAATAATTTGACCAATGGAGTATTAGGTCATACGATTACATGACATTTCTATAAAATAAATGACTATAGTAATTCAATTGTATTCTTGACTGTATGAACAAACTAGCATTAATTTATGATACATGTGCCACATTTAAATAAAGAGAATTTAGACCATATTTACAAGGAAATCAAACAATTCATTCTAAATAAGCCATGGCGTTGGTAGACAATTGCTTTTCACTATAAATTGAAAGGTCAGCCATAATAAAATCTTTATATTCCTCATTGTTTAGAGATATAAACCCCTGTATATTTTATAATATATGTTTTGTAATGTTTTATAATACATTGCTCAAAAGGTTTAAGAAGTTACTGTTTTATATTTATTAATAGAATATATATGTGCTTATGATGTAATATAGAACACAAAAAGCACAAAAAAGTTTAAAATTTAAAGGAATTGTATTGTGAATTAGTTACAATTTATTATTATCAAAGTATACTATGTGATTAGATTTGATTTTGAATTATATAGTGGAAAATTTTATTTCGATTAGTTTACTCACATGTAATTTACTTAATACTCAGAACTGCAAGATATACTGATAAGAGGTCAATTCATTAATTTACAGTAAAACTTAGACTGTGTTTGAGGCCAAGATGTTGTGGATGCACCTCAGCGAAGCTTAATTAGTCCAAGTCATAATTAAAAGTCCATTTGTTCATACCTGGAAATTCCACCTTTTCCTTGCCTACTCTGCTGCAATTGCATCTTGACCTGCACCCCGCATCCTCTTGGTCCATCTCCAAACCATCTTCAGCATTTTATCCTTGTGATGAAGTAAAAATAAAACACAAGTGATGATTCCACTCCTCTGCTTAAATCCTCCCAGTGGCATCTCATTATTCTAAGGACAAAACACCATAAATATGTTATAAGCAAACAGATAACAGCTTCTAAAGAAATTCTTCAGATTGAAAAGAAATGATAGCAACTGTAAATGGGAAACAAATACAAAGAGATGATACTGAAAATGGTAAATGTATGGGAAAATAGAAAAACTTGTTTTCTGTGTTATTTTAGAATACATTAAGGTTTTATGACAAAAACAATAATATTACTTTGTAGGTTTTATAACATTTTTAGAGAAAATTATAGACTAAATGGTGAAAAAGAATGTAACTTTTAAAAAGATATTTTAGGGCCACTCTGCAGTCTGAGCCCTCGGTCCCTGGCCCTCAGAGCTCCCTTGCCAGCAGGGAGCGAAGGGGGTCAGGCTTCTTGGGTGAGTCCCCCAGGAGGGGTGATGGGGCAGGGGAGCAGGCCCCACCCACCAGTAAGTAGCTGCCCAGTCAGCGGTCACTTACAGCCCAGCTCGTCAGTGACATATTTCCCCTGGCCCTTAACCCAGAGGCCTGGGAAGGAGAACAGCAGTCTGGCTGGGCCCGCCCCCTCGCTGGGAACTTCCGGTGTGTGGGTGGGGGGGAGTGGGGGGGGGAGCGAGGGTAGGAAGGCCCCTTCCATTTCTCTCTTACACCAGCTGAACTTCAGAGTACCCAGAACAGGCGCAACACCAATCCCAACAAGGAACGGGTGAGGGACCAGACCACAGGTCTGAGCTGGACACAGCAGATGGACAACCAAGAGAAGCAGTGCATGCGAGACTGGAAAAACAACCATAGAGACACAATGTCACCATGCGAACTTCTTCGCTCGCTGGGCCAAGAAGACACCGGACTTCATTTTGGAGATATCTTCAAGGAGAGCAATACACCCTCCTCTCATTACAGGAGAGGAGAGGATGACCAAAGATGGAGTAATGGGCTCCACATCAAAACTGCAAACTGAAGCAAAGGAGATGATCTTCAAAGGTCATTTGCAGATGCCTGTATTCACAGAGAAACTTTTGACCAACACTGACTGGGGGCGAGACCTCCTAAATCTGACACCAGAGTCATAAGGAAAAGCAGCAAAGCAATGGAGATGGGATTAGAGAAGACGGCCTGCAGCAAGAAAACATGGACAGATCACAAATGAATATAACCTGGCCACCCAACGCAAACTTAAGACTGAAAATCTAACAGCAAGGATCGCCTGGACCCAACAACACAGAGAAAAGACATTACCATAGGAAAGAGACTAATGGATTTAGTACAACTAATAAACAACAAAGAGTGGAGTTTGAGAGAATGGAAGGGGTACCAGAGTGAGGAGAGAGGGGGGAAAAAGAACACAGAGGCTGTAACCTAAAGAACAAAATAAAATAATAATAATAATAATATTTTATTTTAATTAATGTGGTATACCCAAACTCCATATAAAATCAGAGCATATTATATCTTAGATCAATGAGTTTCTAAAAGTAAATAAAATTAGTATATCTAAAGAAGAAATAAATAGAAGTAAAATAAATAAATAAATAGAACTAAATATAAAAATAAAATAACTAAAATAAAATAAAATAAAAAATAAATAGAAGTAAAATAATAACAACATATTTGAGTAATGAGAGATGCAAAAATTAAGAAAGAAATATCAAAGAAACATAGAACAAAATGAATAATAAGAAATAGTTTTACATGTAATCCAAATAATAAGAACATAGTTTTACATGTAATCCTATTCATATTTGCACTAAACATAAATGAACTAATTAATAAAAGGCAAAAATTGTCAGTCTCCATAGAAAAGTGAAAGTTAAATATAGTGATGTCTGTGAGGTGTAAAGACTGACAGTAGAAATGATAAAAGTTTTAAACCCTTTAAAAAAGAATAAGAGAGTACATGAGTATAGACACATCAAACAACATATATTTCAAGAAAGAAATGTTTCCAAATGTGGGTAGTATATACCTACTCCCTTGTGAGCCTGCCCAACTCAGATCATCCTTCTGTTCGATTTCCTTTATTCCTGATCTTTCATTCCTCTTTTCTTAAATAATGTTACCTCTATCCACCCCAAATAGAAAAAAAAAATGTTTCCAAATGTGATAAATGGAATGATTCACTAAATATATGTAACAATGCTAAAAATGATCGCTTACATAGTACATTAAACAAATTTTACAAAACTAAATGTAGAAATAATGAAATCCAAATACATAGTAGTAGTGATATATAAAAAAAAATCCTCTCTCATCAACTAACATAACAAATGCACCTCAATCAATAAAATAATAAAAGTATTGGACAGTACTATCAACCACATTAGTCTAAATGGCATATCGATTTACTGTAGAATAAAAATTCTTTTAAGTGAACATCAAAAATTCATCAAATGTTCATAAATTTTACAATAAAATGTGAAATGAGGTTTCAAAAGTTAAAAATATCAGATAATATATTCTGAACTAAATGTAATTTAAAATAGCCAATCAATGGCAATAACTCTGGAAAATCAAATATCGAAAAATAATACACTTATAAAAATGCTGTAACTCACAGAAATCAAAATAAAAATGTAAAGCGTTTTGAATTGAGTAATTATGAATATATATATATATATTTGTGAGGTGTAGTAAAGCAGGTGAAAATATATAACTTTTAATGCCTATATTGAAAAAGAAGACAGATTTAAACTCAATGATATAAGTTTCTACCTTGAGAAGATAATAAAAAAGAAGCAATTGCAAAGGAAGATTTATAAAAATAAACAGATATCAGAGAAATATGAAGCAGTATTGAAAATGAATTATATAATAAAAAGAATGTCCCCAAAGTGTCCATGTGAGCTCATCCCTGACATCTGTGAATGTGTTACCTTAGATAGCAAGAGAAACTTTGCAGATGTGACTAAGATTAGAACTCTTAAAATAGGCAGATTATCTTGGACTGTCCAAGTAGGCCAACATTAATCACACAGCCCTTCAAAGCAAAGAACTTTTTCTAAATGACTCACAGAGATATGGCAGATGGGAAAACCAAGAAACAGGAAGCCTGAAAAGACTCACCATGCTCTTGGTGATATGAAATGAAGAGTGTGAAGTGACATAGAATTTGGGAGTTGAAAGTGTCCTTGCAAGAACTGAGTAAGAAAACAACTGTACACTGACAGGGAAATAAATTTTTTGAACACTAGACGAGCTTGGGAGTGAATTCTTCTCAGGGTCTCCAGAAAGAAGCACGGTCTTTTATTTTCGACTGTGAGCCCAAGATGAGAGCAAGCAGAGCCATTCTATGTCTAGAATTCTGACAGGTAGAAACTGTTTAGGAAACAAATAGATGTCTTTTAAGCTAGTGTATTTTTATTAATTTTTAAGTTCTCAACTAAAGCATTCGCCAAGGCTCCAGAATGTAAAGAAGTGGCTCTATCTTGCCTCCCTGTTCTCTCCTCTCTCCCCCAGGAACCCAGCACCTACTGAATTCTGCACTTCAATGCTTTTTTAATCTCCTTTTCAAACAAGCAATCTTTTTCTCTGATTCTCTTAGGGTATTTTTTTTAATATCTAGGTAATGGTTTTGACAATAGCATCCTGACAGCAAAAGGTGGGTTGCTTTAAGTTGAGCAACTGTATTTGATATCAAATTTGTTAGAGTGCGCACGCACAATTGATACACGGAGAGATTTTTTTTCTTCAGTAAATTGACACAATTGACTAAGACCAAATAAGGTTGATCAAGTTAAGAAAAGAAGAGAAAGAAACAGAAAAGACAATAGAGAAGGCACAAATTTCCAATAAGAAAAAAAAAAATGAATAAACAGTAGCACAAATATTTTAAACATTAAATAATTTTATTGAAAAATAAGGTAATTTTACATTGCGTTAAGGAATTGAAAACTGACATAAAAGTGAATTTCTTAAAAAAACATAGCCACAAACAGATATGATATTATATATGCATGTGTGCATATATATACATACACACACACACACACTAAGGAAGTTGACTTTATAATTAAAAAAATCTTACAATCCTCCAAACCCACATAGTTTCATTTAAATTATATTGAAATTTTTGTAAGAAATACTAACAATATTACTCTTTCAGAAAGTAGATAAGATAATACATTCCAACTCATGAGACAAGCATCAACTAAAAATCAAAGGTTGAATGTAATTCAAGAAAAGATATCTATAAAAATTTGCAGATAAGTGGGGTATATTCATAATGCTATGAAATGAAATCCAGAAATATAAATACTGCATACCATGATCATACTATATTTCTCCTTGTTAGGCAAGGTGTGAAACACTGAAACAAAAATAAGTTATTCACCATATTAACAGAGGTTAATTTTATTTTTAATTTTAAGTCATATAACCACCTTTTTAAACTCAGAAAAAGCATTTGCAAAAAAAGTTTCAATATTTATTCCTGATAAAACTCAAAAATAACTTGAAATATAAGCAAACACTCAAACTTATTTCAAAAAGTTATTGAATAACATACACCTAAAGTTAGACCTATTTGGTTAATAATTGAATATTTTTTCTCTGATTGGGAACAAGGAACAGATGTCAACTCTCACCACTACTATTTAACATTATAGCAAAAGTTGAACCTGTTTTCATTTGGAAAAAGTAAACATCCCTAATGCAAAAGGAACCTAAATAATCAAAGCAAAAGATATCATCAGCTTGAGCATTATAGTATAAAAGATTAATATTCTTGAAATAATTATATTTCTGTGCAGTAAGACCAAGTAGTTAGAAATAAATTAAGCAAATAATACATTTTAATATGACATTTGAATACATAAAATGCAAAATAAATTTAACAAAACTTGTAAGATCTCTGCATCAAAAACAGCAAAACATTGTTGGCATAAAGTTAAAATATGTAAATTAATGAAAAGTTCTATCAAGTTTATAGATCAGAGAAATATTATCAATATTTCATTTCTTCCCATATTGATTTACAGCTGTAATGAATTTAAGTAAAATTCTGGCAAGATTTAACTAAAGTCACAGAATTTAGAATAGAAAAGGGATATTGAAAAATAATAAAATTGGAAAATTTTTGTATCTGATGTCATTACTTCCATAATTTCAGTGATAAGACAGTGCAACTGTCTATATGAATAAGAAAAATTAGAGATGGACTCACACACACAGTAACTTAGAATCTTCCAATATAATATCCCAAAAATGTTAGATGATGGTAGCTATGATTATCAATATAAAAGCTATAGCTTTAAAACTCTCAGAGATAATAAATTGCAGTTATAATGTTCAGATAAGCTAAGATTCCTTAGTGAATATCAAAAATAATCAATTTTCTTTCCTGATCTCTGTACCATTCCAGCAAGGGGTGGACTTAGTAATTAATAATTTAATATATATTATTAGACTAAAAATTTCTATTTATCAAAGGGCACTTTTACAAATATAAAAAGCAAAATACAGATGGAGAGACAATATTCTCTACAAAGTGTTCAGTAAAGTACTATTACATGCAGAATGTAATAGTAAATATTTATAATTAATGATGAAATAGAATATTTATAATTAATGATGAAAATAAGGAAAAACTTGTACAGACAAGAATAAAATATGCACAAGCATATACAAAACACTTTTAATCACTTTTAATCATTAGGAAAATAGAAATTATATGCACAATGACGAACCACTTTACACACCATAAACACCAAATCTATGTAAAAATATAAAGCAAATGGAACTATAAGTGAATAGATTTTATGATTCAAGTAATTTGGGAAATTGTCAGTTTCTTATAATATTAGGTACATACCTATCATTATTATTCAAAAATGTCAGTTTGAAAATTTATAACAAAATCTTGCAAAAGAATGTTTACATTAGTTTAAACTCATAGCTCACAATAGTCAAAAATTGGAAACAATTCAGAAACCCATCAACATGAAAAGATAAATAATTGATGGTATATTTAATAGAATCTTCCCAGGAACAATAACTACTGTCTATTGTGTTTGAATCTCAAAAACAGATTTTATGCAAAAAACAGACAAAAGAAAGAATGTGTATTTTATTATTCTGTTCACAAGAAATTCAAATACAAATAATTTATACTCAACAATCATAACTGTGGATTCCTAGACTTGGATAAAGACTCTCCTAGAGTACAAGAAATTTCCTTTATCTTAGTTAAAATGATGGTTACATGAGTGTAGACATTGAGATGTATGTGTCATATGGACTTAATAAAATGTATTTCTTTTAAAAATCCAAGAGATTAAGGGAGCATTAGCCAGTGAAATGTAATATAATTCAAATATTATGTTTAAATTATATCTGAAAATAAAGATCTTGAACATTTATGTGTACCCACAAAAGAATAATGATTTTTGAAATTTTTGTAAACATATATATATACACATATGTTTCACTGTCTCACTAGTATAATAAGCTTTCTGTCAACTCTGAAAGTAAATGCACAGCTAATTTTTAGAGTGTTTAAATTATTGTCACTAATACCCCATGATATGAAATTTCAATAGGTCAGCAAATAATGTAGATAACTTCTTTGAATTAATTTACTAGTCTATAGGGAATACCATAAGTCTCAAAACAGAAATATCAGAGTATATCAATGTTTAGTGACTGCTTTCTCCTCTAATAAATATATTTCTAAAGTTTAAATCTAGTGTTTGCATTAATATGCACATTTATAGAAATCTGGACAAATGGTAATGTCATATTTTAATCTGTAAAAAAAAAATTCAGGCTTCCACATGATATTGTTCAACTCAGTTTCTAAAGGGTTTCTCTAGAAAGTTTTAAAACATTCTGCTAAGGAAGCATGAGTTGTGAAGAATAAGATGAATAGTGTCACTTGTTTTAATGGAGAAGACTCAATTTTTTTTTGTTTGTTTCTTAATATGGCATATTAGAATAACCAGAGGACTCTATAAAATAAAATCACCTTTTCATTGTTAAGATTATATCCATCAGAATGTCTTTAGGTGTTAGTTTTGACACATTTAAAAGAGAAAAATGAATATATAGTGTTAGTTCTGCATAGGAAACCAAACTTCATTTAGGAATGATCAGATACAAGGCTAAAATAAACTTTGAGGAGATGGAGATGCTCTGCAGTATCCATTGTTCCCACAGAATATGATGTTCAAAGTTCTTGTTTGAATTCTTTTCTCTAAAACTTTTTTAATTCTAACTTTTTCTCTTAAAACAATACTAGAGAACCTACTGACTTTTCCACAATTTTGTAGTAAAAACAAACATGAATGTTACTGTGCACAGAGGAATGAAAGATGGTGATGGGGAGGGACTATGGGTAGACAGGAACAATTTAGAGAGCACTGGTGCCAGCAGGAAACACTGGTAGGTAAAAACTACTCCAGAGGAATGTCTTCTCACAGAACCAAGCAGGAAACCTTGTCACTGTCACCCTAACCTTAGAGGTAATTCATCAATAGGATGTGCTTTATTCACCTCAGGTTGAGAACACTTGAAAAAAATTTGTCTGTTTCCAGATGTTCTAGGTAGAAAATCTTCCACAAAAATCATTTTAAACAATGTGCCTGATACATGAACAATAGTCAACAAGAGGAGAAAATGTAGGGCAGACTCCAAGAGGAATTTGAGTCTTTTCAAAATGCCCATTATTGTTGAAGTATCATCCAAAGTGATCATCTGTGAGTATGCTACTCAACTGGAAGAAAGAGAGGGAGAAAATTTTCCAAAAATAAATATTTTTCTTAAAAAGTCTGTGGCATGAAATTTCTACTTACTGAAAAAAAAAATCTGAATTAAATATTTTCAAGTGAATCAGCTTTTTTACCCTCACTAGCTTCCAACTCATTATTTGGTTTTTCTATATCTTAAAAGGAAGTATTTAGTTCAGATTTTTTTTAGTAAGTAGAAATTTTATGCAGCAGACTTTTTAAAAGAAAAAAATTAAATTGTGAATCATCAAAGAAGAGATCATGATTATTTTTCCTTCACTCAAATATTAAAAAAAAAAAAAAAACTAGTATAGTACAAGAAAACCATCCACTGAATAAAATAAGTCTAAATTCTTCTCCTAAGTGTCCATGAATGTCATATTCCATCAATCAGGAAAATATCAAATAAAAAAACATGGAAAGCAGTTTTACAGAGGAATGAAAGCTTTCAAAATGGAGGCTTCCCTTGCAGACCTGCGGGTACCTGTAAATATTGCAATCTCCCAAATATATTTATCTGAAATCATCATTATGGTCATTTCACATTCCTTCCCAAATCTGCTCTATATACCATCGAGCTTATGAGATCAATGTTACACAGTATTAGGCAGTGATAGACCTTTGGGGAAACTATAAAAAAACAAAATTCTTCCTGAATCTCTGGAGAAAGACTTTTCTTTTTCATTTCAAAAATTCACATTTGGCCAGATTTCAGGCCAGATACTTGATGTCTTTCAAAGAAAATGATTTTGTCATTTGAGTCCTGCTTACCTTCTTCTCTGACCCACTAGGATATGAATTTTCTTTAAGAAAAGAGCAAGCAAATTGAGGGGAGTTCTTACAGTTCCTTAAAGTGTTAACACCTTCCCAGTAGAGATGCTAGCTTTCATCTTGAGGAAATGACTTAGCATATTGTGGGGTTCATTTTTCTCATCTAAAAAGCACTATCACTAGATTCGAATGGTATTTCTCAATGGTGTGGGTGCTGTGTGGCATAGAAAAACCAAAATCACTCCCAGAATTTTTCAAATAATGTTGTCATTTATAAAACCTGTATTACAGAGGACAGAGGGGAATGTTTTCCATGCCAAAACTGAGGCTTAGCCAGGCATGATGACGCACACCTATAATCCCAGCTACCTGGAAGGCTAAATCTAAGGATAATTTGAGTCCATTGGTTTGAGACAATGCTGGGCAACTAGCAACTAGCAAGAGCTAGTCTCTAAAAAAGAAAGCATGGGCTTACAACCCAGTTCCTGGTTAAATGAGAATAAGTATCCCTCTTGTGTGTGAATTAAACCCTAAATCACTACTCCGTAGTCAGCATGGGGGAAGGCGCCCAATTCTCAGCAGCAGAAGGGAAGCTACAGCTTATAATCACAAGTCAGTAAATTACAGAAAGCTATTTAGGAAAGTTTCTGCTAAGCTACAGATGAAAGAGATCGCAGTGTTTATACAGTAAAATATTAATCAGTAAAATTTTCTTATCAGTAAAGCTGCCACAGCAGGTTTCTGGGGATAATAATCTTTTTGTTAGTGGAATTTTAAAGTTTTGAATATGTGACAAGAAGTTCTGTTGATTTCTGGATACTACTTAGTTTTTCAGTGATTCTTTAAGAATATAAAGTGTAAGATCAAAGAATTCTGGAAAACAACTCTTCCTACCCTTGGAGATTCACTGTTGATGTGAACCAACTAAAGGCCTTGTAAAATTTGTTAATTCTATGCTTCCCAAACATGCTTAGTCAAGCAACCCAGAACCTATTCTTGCAGCCCTTGGAAACAACCTCCTAAGAACGTTATTTTGGGAAACACTGACCTCAAGTTATTTTGCAGATCTGACATATAGTCTTAAAATTGGCTTAAACTGAGTAGTCTCAGATTAGTAGCCTTCCAAGTATAAAATAGTCAAAAATAATAGCATATTTCAATAGCTAATAATTTTCATACTATAACATTCAAAGATGCTTTAATTTTCATCACAACTCCACAAAATGAATTTATTCTAAACATGAGGTTTACTACTCCTAGACTTCTACAAATGATTTCAGTGGAATATCATCTAACTTCAGAACAAAAGACATAACTGTCTGTGAAAACTTCACACAAAGCACAACATTTGACTGTGTCTCCACAGTATTCATTCTTTGCAAGCTACCGTCCAAAATTCTCCAAGTCATATATCGTGTTATAAACCAATGCTACCTCAATAAAAACCAATAGAATTTATAAAAAAAATACATCCCCCATACTTATCACATAGGCTGTATGGCGACTCTTTGCTCCAAGTGGCACCTGTTTTGCTTATTCTTCTCAAGTTTTAGAGAAACACTGCTACAGAAAAAACACTGGTTAGAATTAACCACTCCTAGGTTCCAATTGTGACTCTTCTGATCATCAACTTGAGGACTTTGTCAGTTACTTTTTATAATTTCATTTATCTTTTCAAAAGATGATAATCACTATGCCCCCAAGTGCAATCATGACTTGACACAGAGTGTGCCTTCATCCCTGCCTCAACCTCAATCCCTACTTCTAATCTACACCATTACCAGAATTGCATCAACTACAAATGAAGATATATAGATTCATAATTATTGTTACAAAACTATTATCTGAGGAGGCAATGGCTAATGGCCTAAAGTTAAGAGCCATCATCTTACAGTTCACTATCACCCACAGCCCTCTAGGATATCAGCAGTTTCACAAGGATTCTGCAGGGGTTTTGGTTATAATGGGTAGAGGCATTTACAATGGATTATTATTTCTCAGGCAGAGAGGCCTGTGCTTACCACTGGAGTTAGAAAAGCAGTTTGCAAATGAAGAAGTTCCAAAAATCCTCACCACTTCTTCAGTGAAATCTGATATCCACTGTCCACTTACCAGGAGTCAGGGGATAGAGTAAATAGTGATTTTTACTATTTTTTTTACTATGGTTTTTACTAATGGTCTAGCCTCTTTTCTCAATTTCTGTTGTTCTTGGATCTAATTTCTGTGTTCAAGGTTGGTAGCAAGTTGGGCAACATCAAAGTGAGCAGTGGTTTATGGTGGTGCTAGGACAGCTGAGGAGCCTATGACCTGGAATATGAATGTGAGACAACCTCTGAGCCTATGAACAGGAATGGACATGAGACACTCCCTTGTTTGTATGTAAGCCAAAGGGTTAATTCCCTTAAAAGAGGGATTTCTATCTCAAATGAACTTCAAGATCGAGTTGAGGGTTACTCATTTTTTTATGAGATTCCAGAAAGTAAAACTCATGTGCTATATGCATCATTTATCAAAGGATAGTCACATTATTTTACAGTTTATTTAGTTAATTTTCATTTGTTTGATTTTCTAATTCTATTTCTTTTTTTTTATTTAATAATTTTATTTTGTTCTTTGGGTTACAACCACTCTGTTATATAATTTCCCCCTCCCTCCTCCCTCCGGTGCTCCCTCCATTCTCTCACACCCCACTCTTTGTTATTTATTAGCTGTGCTGAGTCCACTAGTCTCTTTCCTATGTTAGTGTCTTTTCTCTGGGTGAGGGACTGCGTTGTTGGGTCCCGGCGCCCCTTGCTGTTAGATTTTCAGTCTTAAGATTGTGTTGGGTGGCCAGGTTATATTCGTTTGTGATCTGTCCATGTTTTCTTGCTGCAGGCCTTCCTCTCCAATCCAATCCCTTCACCTTTGCTTTGTTGCTTTTCTTTATGGGTCTGGTGTCGGGCTTTGGGGGTCTTGTCTCCTGCCAGTGTTGGTCAAGAAATTTCTCTGAGTTCAAGCTTTGAGACTAGGTCTTGCTATATTTGCCCGTGGAACCGCAGGCTCTCGTTGCCCAGAGTACTACAGACTCAGGCAATTCCCAGCCTCAGCTTCCCAGGTAGCTGGGATTACAGGCGCACGCCACCACACCCAGCTATTGTTTGGAACTAAGTCTCGCTACTGGCCCCAGGCGGGACTCGAACCGCGATCCCTAGCCCTGGCCGTTTTATAGGCTGAAGCTTACAGGCACAAGCCACCGTGCCTGGCCCATGAGTTCAGGCTTCTGCGAGTGGCCTTTGAAGGTTATCTCCTCTGCCTCCTTTGGCAGTTTTGGTGTGGGGCCCATTATCCCCTCTTTGGTCATCCTCTCCTCTCCCTTAATAAGGGGAGGGTGTGTTGTTCTCCTTGAATATATCCCTACGTTGAAACCCCGGGTTTTGGCCCAGACAGTGTAAAAGTGCACCTGGTGACATCGTGTCTCTATGGTTGTTTTTCTGGTCTTACTTGTACTGGTTCACTTGGTTGTCCATCTGCTGTGTCCAGCTCCGGTCTGTGGGCTGGACTTTTGCCTGGTCCCTCACCCATTCTATGTTGGGGTTGCTGTTGCATCTATTCTGGTTGCTCTGAAGTTTAGCTGGAGTAAAAGAGAGATGGAGCCCCCCCCCCGCTTGCCCTATTTCTTACATTGCTGTAGCTCCCATAGTTCTCTCACACCCACACCACCTGTGATCCATCACAATATCCCCTTGTCAAAGAAGAAAGGCAAATGGCCAACAAGCACATGAAAAAATGTTTAATATCACATTTTTAAATTATTACTGTATGCGTATTCTCATTTAAAATTATTTCTAAGGGAAATTATGTGGTAACATTGAACATTCGATGTCAGCAATATAGAAACACTTGCATTATTTACCTTATACTTATTTATCACCAAAGTTACTTCCAAATATGATATTGGCGGTTCTTTCTTTTGATGTGCAGAAAGAGCTTTCCCCAAAATGATGAGTGGCTGAGGAATATAGGGAGTGTAGTCATGAGTGTTTTAGTTAATGTGCAGTTTGTTTTGCAAAAACTTTTGAACATTTTAAGGAATGTTCATGGGTTTTCAAATGCTTTGTTTGCTGTAGCAAGACACTCAGGGTAACCATTACCTCCAGCTGAGATTTCCATCTTCTCCACCGGTTTCCTGTGCGTGTTTCTTTTATATTTGACAGACATTCTACATTTTTAGCCTCCTTGACAATTATGTAGCTGGTGAGCAGCAACCATTAAGTTTAGGTGCATTTAGTTCCTACTTAGTTCCAATTATATGATCATGAAGCACTTCAAGAGGCAGTACAAAGCCAAGCATTATGACAATATAAAACTCAGAATTTAAATGAAAATGAAAAAATAAGCTATTTTGAGAGAAGTAGAAGATTAAAAAGCTCCTTATGGAGGTTCTTTTTAAATATACTATGTTGCCTTAGAACAAATCATTTGAAAATAATTAAGTTGCCATTAGAAAAATATGCTATAACAAAGACTTCATGAGGAAATATTCTAAATTTTTTCTTTCTTAAATATTAAACAATATTACCCCAAAGCAGAGTTAAAATTGAATAATTCCACAGTAATTTTCCCTAAAATATCATCCCATTTTAAGACTCAGTTCAACATGTTCTTCTAAACAATGTATTTTGTACAAAACTCAATAGAGAATCACATCTAAAATCTATTTCACTGTAGTCTTTAGATGAAACTAAAAGACAATATATTAAAATATATATTTTCCTAATGAAATTGCTTTTCCCACTAACCTTTATACAAAAAAAAAATGTAGCAGTAAGTAAAGACAAAATCATTTCTATGATTTGCTACTTCAAACTCTCTGAATTCAAGTGCAAAAGTGCTTTGACCATCTCATATAGATGTTATGTTATGTATATTTCAGATATCAATCAGAAGCAGTAAAAAAATACCAGACATATTTTTATCCTAAAATACTAGAATTACAACAGCACAGCTTCAGACAAGGAAGGGTGAAAAATAGGAAATAATATCTTGTTATCTTGGCAGTTTAAAATTAAAGAGAAATTGCATGGAAGCAAATATGATCTGGAACTGTATATTTATATTAATAATAGAATACGTATGTATTTAAGTTTATATATGTGTATATATGTAGGCATATATGTTTACACATACACACATATATACACATACATACATTTTGTGTGTATACACATTTTGAGATTATGGGATAGGTCCAAGTACAAAATGGGAGATACTGCTGCTTCCTGTTTCATTTTAGTATTAGAGAAGGCATGTGAAATTGGCTATGATTATTTACACTGAAGTGAAATAAATTATCTTATCAAAATACTGGAACTGATTGAAAACCTGGGACTTCTGCAGCAAGATTCTCACTATTTAACAGGCACCTTTCCAACTTTAACACAGTAGAGTTATTTTCTTCAGTGCCCCTTCTCAAGAAATAAGCGTCACAGAAAAATAATATGAAAATCAAAATGAGATAAAATTCTAGCAATGTTATTGAACCATTTTCTAATGGAAAACAAAAGCCTTTCTTTGAAAGTTTATTCTTAATCAGTGATGATTCCCTATTTTTATCTGCTATCTCTACCATTCTTTATAATATATAAATGAATATATACCGGCAATTTTATTTATATAACTATATATTTATATTTTTCTGATGTATAATGTAAAATAGAATCGTAGGGCATATTTTGGTTTGTTTTTGTTTGTTCTTTTCTTTTGTTTTTTTTCATGCTTCACAAATAGGTGACATCATCAACCATCAGTCTTTCTCCTTCTGATATTTATTGCTTAATAATCCCCTCCAGCTCCATCAAAGGTACCATTTGTCACAAAAGGCAAGATGTCATCTTTTTAAATTGCTGACTAATAGTCTATGTGTATATGTACCACATCTTGTTAATCTACTCATTTGAGTAGGATACTTAGGTTGTTTCCATAACTTGGTGATTGTAAATAGAATTGTAGTGAAATTAAGAGCACACATGTTCTTTTGAATCAGAATTTTTGTATTCTTCAGGGAGATACTTGAGTGGGAATCTTATATCTTATAATTAATCAATTAATTAATATTTGTGAAGTCTTCATGATATTTTCCATGGGAGCTTAACCAGTCCATATTTTAATCAAGTTAAAATTTTAAGCTTAGCTTTTCAAGCATTTGTTTCTGGTATATTCGATATGAACCATTCCCAGAAATGTGAGATGGTATCTCTTTGTAGTTTTTCTTTTGTACTTCTCTGATGGCAAATGATGATGAAAATTTTCATATGCCTCTTGGCTACTTGTGTGTCTTCTTTGGAGAATTGTCTATTTTGGATCATTTGTGATTTCATGTAAACCTTTGTAATGCTTATTATATTTCCTTGAAGTAGGCCATTGAAACTTTGATAAGTATTTCACTGAATCTATATATTGATTTGAGTAAGATGACCATTTAAACAAAATTAATTCCCTCAGTCTTTGATCTTAGAACATGTTTTTTTCTTTTGTTTTAACTTTTTATATATACTTTTAACATTGTATATACACTCATTCTTTGCTAAGTTTACTATTATTTAATTCTTTTTGATGTGATAGCAAATGGGATTATTTTCCTGATTTCTAGTTCAATGTATCTAGAAGCACAACTGACTTTTATTGATTGATTTTGTAACCTTCCACTTTACTACAATGATTTACTGCTTTATTGCTTCTATGAGTCTTGTAATAGAATATTTAAGCTTTTGCTATCATATCATCTCCAATGCTTTTCTTATTTTGCAATTTAGTTTAATTTGCATCTTTTTCTTGCCTAATTGATGCAGATATGACTACCGATATTATATTGAAAAATAATGGTGAAAGTGGACATGCTTGTCTTTTATCTCTCTTTGGAAAAAAAGCTTTCAGTTTTCACTAGTTGTTATGATAATAACTATGAATTAGTCTATATTATGATGGGGAATATCTTTTCCATTCTCACATTTTGAGAATTTTATCATAAATGGGTGTTGAATCTTATCAAATGCTTTCTCTATAATGTTTGATGTGATCATATTGTTTTTATCATTGCTTTTGTTGATATGGTGAATTACATTGACAGATTTGTGGATGTTGAAGTGTTACTGTGTCCCTGGAATAAATCTGTTTTGGCCCTATTGTATGACCTTTTTAATGTATTCTTGAATTCGATTAGCTAAGATTTTGTTGAGGGTTTTACCACCTTAGTTCATCATATATATTTGTCTGTTGTTTACATTAATTATGATATTTTTGTCTGCTTTTGTTAAAATAATAATGTTGGCTTTATAAAATGTATTTGGAAGCATTTTCTCCATTTACTTAATTTTTTTACAAGTCTGAGAACAGGTATCGTCTTGTCTTTGAAACTGTGGAATGCTCATTGGCAGGGTCTCATGTTTGTGCCACCATCAACTGTCCTTTTCTCTGGGATTCTAGAGCCCAAAATCTGTTGACTACTGTGTCTGTGACATGACACTTCAGTAGATCAGCACCAGTTCTAAAGTGGTTGGTCTGATCTAAGCAAATTTATATATACAAGTAATTTTCCCAGGGGAAAAAAAAAGTCACAATTCAGATCATTGTTAGTTTTTTATCACTTACAGTTATAGTGCTATAATATGGGAAATCGTTCATAAATCTTATACAGAAATACCAAAAATGATCACCAATATGAATAAAGAGAACAGGCTATAAATATTAGGTATCTCAAATTCTTAAATGTGTGTAAAATATGCCACAGTATAATTCAATTAAGAATAAAATACTATTTTCTATTTTAATTTCACAAAGGCAAATATTTTTCTTACTCCAATGTAAATTCAAATTTAGGGCTTTCCATATTAAAATATCTATCACTGATTTCATATGCACAATACACAGAAAGTAGCTAAATATAACATTGAAGGATTCTAGGATTCACTTCTCTAGGCTCCTTTTATGGGCTTTTCTACATGCAGTAGTGGACATTACTGACGGGTTAGTTGTGGATATTACTTGAGAAATGGTTATAATGAGTCTAGTTATAATGAGTAATTTCAAAATGGTAACCCAAAATTTACTGCCTCAACTCAGGAATGTAATTTTAAAATAACATCTAAAGCCCACTAGGCCTTCCCTCTTTCAAAATTGTTCATAGCGAAGACTTCAGAACAGATTAAAATGCTAATCTCTGGCATATATGTAGGGAGTTCAGGCAGAGTTCCATAAATAGCAGTGAGTTAGTTTCTATGGTTCTTATTGTGGTTCTTATTATCTCACCCAACTATTCCAAGAGGACATTTATGAAAAAAAACCATTCCTGATTGAACTGGAAGAGTCCAGTCTCTTCAGACAAACCCAGCGAGCAACCAGGCAGCCAGATATAAGGGGCAAGATTAGGGCACATACCACAATTTTCATTCAATTTATACCTGCATGAGTGACATATCAGAGACTTATCCCTCATCCTGTCTCTTCCAAATGGACTACATAAGAGGATTTTTTATTTAAGAACAAGCATTTAAACCTAGGTTGATATATATCTACACACAATCCCTCACTGGTAAAACCTTCTTAAGCTAGAGGCAGAGAGAGGCACATACTCAATAACCCTCAATTCAGTCAAGACTCTTCTAGCAAAAATGTAGAGGTACCATTTGCTGAGGGTTGCAGTAAATGTGCCACACTCTGTATTTTAATTTTTCCATAATATAAACTTTTAAATCTATCACTTTGAGAGAAAACAAATGACTATGCTAATTAAATATAAACTTAGGTAAAATGTCTTTATTTAAAGCTCAATATTTAATAATATAACTAAGAAAGGGTCTTACTTAAACAGACACCTATGGAATATGTATTTTTCTTTCCTTCAGTTTCAGAATGGAAGTTCCTACTTACAATGAAGTGAATGAAGATCACATATATTAAATCTCTCTATCAGGCATTTAGAGAAATAATGGATTAAGTCTGCCTTATGAGTAAAACACATTTCATAACAAATTCAGAAAGAATGCATTGAGTGAATTAGATGTCTATAATTTAATGATCATCTGTTATATCGATTCTATTGAAAATAATCATGTAGCTTCTCACTGTGTATTTTGATTCTGTCATTTGCTATATGTAATGTCATAGGTTAAATGTTTTACATTAAAATCCATTTCCATGAGACTCTTACTGGGTAATACTTTGCATGGAAATTCATTTCTAGAGGAATATTAATGAGTTGCTATACTAACCTCTAGTCACTTGAAGAGAAGGAAACTGTCGTAAGGGATAATAGTTAAGAATTTTCAAAAATGGATTGCTGGGGTTTTTTTGTATTTAGTGGAGGAGCAGAAAAAAAAATTAAAGGTACCTTTTAAAATATTTATGGGGCATTAAAGAAAAGATTAAAAAAAGATAATTTTTCCAAATAGAATATTCAGCCACTCATGCAAAAGTAGAGGCCATAATAGTCTATGAAATAAATTATGAAGGAGAATATCACATACAATGAAAAATGATCTTATAGTCTTAAAAAGTCTTTCAATCTAAAAAAGGCAGTTTATGAAAATAATGTCATATATATTCATCTTGTACATTAATTGTCACACTCTTACAAATAATTGTGTAGTTTTATACTATACACAACAAATAAGAAATCATATTAACAGAAAAGAGGTTATTACAAACAATAATAAATGGGTTTGTACTACTTCAGTAGCTCCTTCATCCCAACTCTACTAAAAAGGAGAAATAAAGACACAGAACATAAATAGGGGCCCAAGGAAAAATCTCAATATTCATGTCTCACTCTTTGTCTAAATCATTCATTCAATAAATATTTATTGATTGTACATAATGCCTAAGGCAAGCTGGTAGGGGCTGGGGATGCAGTAATGAGTACAATGCAGTTCTTAACCATCAAAGAAATTATTATCTAGAGGGAAGAGAAATCTACAGACTATTACAAGAGACTTGCACACTGAATTCTCCCCCTCTGAATACCATATTTTGTGATGCAAATCAAACCATTGAGAAAGCCTAGAAATAGAAGAGACACAAAAGGTTTATGTGAGAAAGGGGGGATGAGATTGCTATAAATGTTAATTTCATGTATCTTTTTAAATCAGGAAATGGAACAAAACATTTAATAACCACTAGCCTTTCCCTCATTCTGTGTTCTTTATGTCCATCCCCATTCCTCCAGACAGGTCCCCAAGCAGATGATGCCATAATTTTTTATCCTACAGATAGTTCTGCAAAAATAAGCCATTAAATATTTTTATCAAAAATAGTATGCCTGCAAGATTGTGCTTCCCAGTGACTTCTAAAACTAACTTCGCAGGCTAAGCTTCTTCTGAGATCTTAGATACCAAATCAAGCTCCAAGACCAACAAATAAATATTCAAATGAAATTCCCAAGTAAAATAGTTTAGAATGGTGTTTTAACCATATTTAAACTAAGAATATAAGAGCCAAGTGAGAATTTGAGGGAAAATTTGTATGAAAATTTTATATGGCAGCAAGAAGAATTCTATAAGAGCTATATATCATGATGGGAGGGATGGAAAATTCTTCTTTAAATCAAGTTAAAAGCCAGAAGGTTCAAATCTACCACTCTCTACAATGTAGGTCACCCAGTACTACTGGTTGTCTTCCATCTGCAGGGTTCAATAATCAGAAGTGGGCAGTGCAGAGAGTGAAGGGTTCTTCCATGGTGGGATTTGTTTGCCCTCCCAGGGCTCCTACATGCAAAAAGTGCCCCAGTGTTTTCTATTTACTCAGGTACCACAAAGAGAGAGAGAGAGAGAGAGAGAGAGAGAGAGAGAGAGAGAAACAACACAATGACCTAATAACACTATCCTTATAGAAAATGCTCTGAGAAACCATTTGTACTTCGACAACAGCAATCCATGTAGAGAAAGGCTGTGGCACAACAGAAGTTAGGGAAACACCAGAAAATTAGAGGAAAAAGCAGTACCATCAAATAAATATCGAGGGATGGGGAGTGGGTGAGGGGTGGACCTCTGGAAAACCTCTAAAAACATCCTGCAGAAAAAGAGTTAACTTAAAATAGCTGTCAAACCCAGAGATGGAAATGCTGGTATTGTATCACTATCAATCAAGAAAAATCTTTCCTACTCTTTTTCATTCCTCAGTGCCAAGTCAAAATCAAAACAGGGAATCAAGAAGAGGGAGAAAATAATAAAAGCATGGAAAAGGGTGCTAAAAAACAAATATCCAAAGCTTCGGGAAAAAACTAAAGACTGACTAAATGCCCATTCATATCACCCTGAGCACTAACAGGTTTACCCAAAGGAAATCATTATTCTACTTTATATCTCCATTGATTAAGGTCCAAATTCTGGAACTGACTTTGCTTATAGATTTCTGTCTAGGAGAAAATATAACCCAAAATGTACAGTTCTAGGACAAAAGCCTATTTGAATTTATAAGCTTAATTCAATTTTCTTTTCTTAACTGACTATACCTATTCCATAACTGTTCCAAAACTAGCTTTATCATCCTGCTGATTTTCCCACTAATGAAACACATAAATTTTTCACTTGTGCTCACTTTGTAATTGTATGAGTCATGCTTTAAACATTTAAAAAAATGCTTTGCTAGAGAGAGCTTTCCACTGTTTCTCATTGCCAACTACTAGCAGAACTTCAGTGAAAGAAATGAGCAAAATGTAATTAATTTTCATCATTACATGTGACTGTCCATTCTAAATGCTAAACTTAGGTCACATGTACATTGCAAAATGACTGAAATTTCTGGAACCCAAGAGGGATCCAATGTTGTTTTTGATAAAAATCTTATGAGTTCTATTTTTTGTTTGTTTGTTTGCATTAATTTACATGCCGCTAAAACTACAGAATCATTATAGGGAGACTTACATAATCTACTAGAAGGAAATTAGAATATATATTTCTGTGCTTGTCTTTCCATCCATGATTAAGTCTTACTTAGGGTAAACAAGTTTTGGATATAATTGATAGAGTTTTCAGTTAAATAGAAATAGCATATTTAAATTCACAAGCACTATATATTTCAGAAAATATATTATATTGAATCAGATATTCATAAGAATATAAAAAGCAAGCTCCAAAAGTAATAATTTTCATCAGGAAAATTTCATTTAAATTCTACTTCATTCAAATTATATCAATAATGTATCTTTTCTTGTACAATTGTAAAACAGATGGGATCTTATTATAGATTTTTGCATAGCAACAGTAAGATTGACTATAACTGAAACTGAGATGACCTACAAAACCTGGCATAGTTTGTGCTATACAAGATGTAAGCATTTTAACATCCCAAACACAGAAATTCAAGTAAAATGAAATGTAAAACTACAGAGAAATAAATGAAATTTGTTAGAATACATTTTTATTAAATGTAATATATAAACTAAATATAACCTCTAAGCATTGTAGAAAAAATTAGGAAACTTATTACAATAAAAGTAGGAATCAATAATTCTGTAAAAGTAACAAAGCTTAATAACTTCATGTTAAAACATGGTGTGTAGTTCACATAATAATGATTATAATGCTTAGAATGGAATCTAAAATTTGGGGACTACATAGATTCAAGATCAACATATAATCCAGTTCCAAACTCATTTATTTCTGTGGAATTAGGGTAGAGTAACAAACCACTGAGCTTTTAAATTAAACAAAAATAATCTTACTACATAGCATTTTTAGTACTAAATCCAGCAATATAATGTATTTAAACTATTGCGTATACATCCAAATCCTGTTTTCATGTTAATTATTACAAGTTTCTTTTTATGTGCATGTTTAAGATGTGGGGAGGGGTGTCATTATAATATGGAACATTTTCCTAAAGATTGAATTAGAGTTTAGGGAGAAGACATAATATACCATCTTTGAAAACTCCAATAAGACTTTGAGATTAACTGAGACTTTGTACTTGAGATTTGAAGAAAAAATTGAAGAACAGTCTTTGCTACTTCTCCTTCTGCAATACACAGCTACTGCTCATTCCTGGCCAGTGGCATGAGAAGGCAAGCAACACAGATCACTCTCAACATGTGCAAGAAGGAGCCAAGTGCAGCAGCTTGGCCCAGCCACGGGCTTTGGCTTTCAGATAACGGAGTTCTCAGCACACTCCTGGTTCTAAAGCCAGGCAACTCCTCAGTGATCTGGACGGCAGATCAAAATACTGCCTCAAAATACCGAATATTAGTGCCAGTAAAAGCAGAAATTTAGGAATTGAAGATTCACTATGCCACAAGACTGACATTTTGGAGGGCAACAGAGGGAACCCTGCCAATATTTAGCTCTACCGTGACTGATGGGGAGCAACAGAATAATCTACTTGTTTTAAACTGCAGTTCCCTAAGAATAGCACAGAGACTCAAAAGAGAGAAGGCTAAATCAGAAAATACAAATTGCCTCACATTTTAAGAAAATATTTGTTCTTTAGGGACACATTTTGGGGGAAAATTTAACATGAATTTGATTCAAACTATTATTGCATAAGAAGATATTCTGTAGATTCATGAGGAGTAAAAATTCCAAAATAATGATAAAGCAAACTAACACGATTTTAAATAGCAAATGGTAATTGTGGACTATTAAGTAACTTTGACCCTTACATAATTTATTATGTTAAAATAGATTATCATGCACTTTCTAATATAATTTCAAGACAAATAGCATCTTAAAAGGTAAATATAATAGATTATTAGCAGACAGAAGATTAATGGTAACTGTTTACAGTTTTGGAAAATACTTGCTTAATGTATCATGGTTTTCAAAGTACCACCTCCATATAAAACTAGCCTTTTAACTTTGGGGAATGACTACACAAATCATTTAAAGATCTGCTAATCTACAATTTAAGAAAAGACCTATACCTTGTATCTAGCAGAGTCAAAAAAGAGGTGATTAAAAAGAGTCAAAAAAAAAGTTGATCAGTTTTAGCTTGCAAGTGCAGAGGTATTAAAATTGCCAATCAAGTTCTATCTAAATATATGCACATGCATTTGTATTGGAGTTGCATTTACCTTGATAACAACAATTATATCAAGAGTTAAAGGTCATTTCTTCATATCACTTGTGCAAAAAAAAAAAAATAGAATAATTTATGTATTCAAATAATCGCCAAATGTTTTCAAGATGCTCCAAGTAAAAGATCTGAAGCATTTAGGAGGATAGGGAGCTATGGGGAAGACAGAATTAATGAACTATGGTGGATGACTGTGTGTCTTTTGCCCATGGGGAAACTATGGTGACATCTGAGTGGAGAAACCCTATATTGTGAAAAAACAAGCAAGAATGTAAAATAATATGCCACTAATTTAAAAATGTACATTGGATTTAAAAAAAAAAGTCCCAGGATATCATTCAGATTTCAGTCATTTAATAGGAAAACATATTGATCTTGATTTCAGTGAGTCCTGACACCACATCTAAGAAAACAAAGCTTTTCACAATGAGCAGTATTACCGTCTGATTTCCCCTCATCATCTTATTGATCAATAATGAAAGGAAAAGACAAGTTTGGCCCAACATTTTTTTTGTTGGTTTTTTTTTTTTTTTTTTTTTTTTTTTTTTTTTTTTTTTTTTTTTTTTTTTTTTTTTTGAGACTAGTTCTAGCTATTTTTCCCATGGAACCACAGGCTCACGTTGCTAGGGGTACCACAAACTCAAGCAATCCCCAGCCTCAGCTTCCCAGGTAGCTGGGATTACAGGCATGTGCCACCATGTCCAGCTATTTTTTGGGACTAGGTCTTATTATGTTGCTCTGAGCGGGACTGAAACCACAACTCTTAGTCCCAGCCACTTCATAGGCTGAAGCTTACAGGCATGCGCCACCATACCCAGCTTGACCCAACATTTGTTCATAGCTATATCCAAAGACTTAGGGGCAACAAGATGATTGCTTTTCCTTAATATTTTTAGTATCTTCTTTTGGAGGTCACAAATCAAAATAAAAATACAGAATCTAGAATTTTTTAAAATTACTTTTGGTTATCTTAGGAAAGTCTTCTTGACAACCATAATGAAAATAGCCACAGAAGGCAAGAATTAAATTATACTTTGCAAGACCCTGTGGGTAAAGGAACTACAAACACAAAACAGCACGGGAAACCTTCAGAACCATATTTATGATCAAGGAGTGACCTGACCAACTTGTGTCATTTGATTCTGGGGACCTCCATTTACTGATCTGAATTATGAAGGGTTAGGAGGTTCATTTCAAAAGTCTTCTCAGTTTTAAAATCTTGTATTTATTTGAGTAAAATGTTTTTTTTAATTATATTACAACTTGCAAAGTTGCAGCAACTACCTCCTCAAAAAATCACAGTTGCTAATTTTCTCTTCCAGTAACTTCTGGAGTAGAAAGACTGTTCATCTTAAACAACAAAAGGTTTCTTTATATTTAAATTTACTTATTTAAGTACAATTTAAAAATCACATCAATCTTATGGCATTACTTCACATATATGTGTGTATAATCCATTATCTACCTGAGTATACTCTGTAAATAATCACTACACGCTCTTGGTGCATGTGTTCTTTTCTTTTAGACATGAACCTAGAGTCAGATTTTGAGATTGAATGCATGTTGATTTAATGAATAATAGATGGTTGCCAGCTATATATTTCATGTTACAGAATATAGCATCCAACAATGAGATCCACCACTATTTCAAAAAACATTTTCTATTTAGACTTGTTACAAATGCCTCCCCCTTGTTCACAGGAGCTACCATTTGATTATGAGTTATAAACTTGCAACATTTTATGTCTGAGCTGCCTGAATTTAAATGTAAAGCACAATCAAAATAACTAAATGCATCAACCATATTAATTTGCAGTCCTAGTAGGGACTATAAATTCAGAGGAAAGTAATCAATTCTCCAAGGAAATAATGTTGATCTCTTAGCCTTATATCATATTCATCTTGAAATTATTCCTTTTCCATCAATCAGAAAGAGAAATATAGCATATGAGGCAACAGAAACCATCAACCATTCTTAAATAGAAGCAATCTTTGCATATGGTTTTCTAGAAATAATATACTGAGCTAGTTTGGAACAGTAGGAAAATACTGAGTCACCATATTTTAATGCTTCCTAGTTCGGGGGCTGAATAAAAGCTTCCTCTGTGTACCCCTTCTTCCTATGAATGACAAGGACAAAGAAAGGTTAGCTTTAGCTAGGAGAGTTTTATAAGTTTCCAGAAGACTGATTATTTCAATTCATATGCAATGTACTTGAGGGGATTTATCTGGTGACCAACCACATCAGCCACCACTCCAATGTTGAGGCCAGTGACCTGAAGCAACAGTTTCTTCATTTTCTAATTTAGAGAGACAAAGGTAGGTGTGCTGATGGAGGCAGCTAAGAGCTGGGAAATGACAGAATCCACCATGACATGTGTGTACCCTTTCACGTTTCTTTCAGTACACATCATCATTATCAGGAATATATACATGTTATCCCTCAAAAGTCATTTCTGGGTCTTAAAAGAGTTGAGTTGAACTATAAGAAAAGATAATACTCAAAATAGTGTTTGATGTTCAGCAAAAAAGACTTGTAAAATCTAAAATATAGTCTACTTATTGTATACAGTCTATATTGAAAGAAAACTAAGATGTGATGAAGTCACACCTCTGTATATGTGTTTTAAGGAAATGAACATGGAAACCAGATTATTTATAGATAGCAATTCTATAATGAATACATGGACATATTTGCATACCCTTGACAGCAATGCAGAATTATAGAAGCACTTCAACTTGAATTGATTTGGAATAAACCAGATAATCTAATACAATGAAGACTTAAAATAGAATAAGGATGCATCTTATTGGATTTTACAAAGTCGACTACTCAATTTACCCAGTTCACTTTGTGTGAGAGAAGAGAGTGAATCTTGACATAACATGGATTTTTCCATTCAGTGGATCAGTGAACCAGAAACTAGAAAGATGTGCTCATTTTAAATTTATGGCTTATGAAAGATGGGCAAGCACTGATCCTATAAAACTCATGACTTCCTAAAAAATCATTGCTCAGTATATGTCTGAAAGGAGATACCAAAGAGACCCTTCTGTGACCATAATTATTGGTAATTACTCAGTCCATTAATGAAAGGGCTGCCTAGAAGTAATTAGGGAATCAAATCAATCACTTCAGCCTAAGATTCAGGTTTTTCTTTTCCTTCTTGGTAGTTGTTTCTTGCCATCATTTATAAATAAAATTGGTACAAGGATTAGAACTAGAGTCTAGGTAAAGACATCAGGGTTCAGCTCTGGTTCAAGACAGAACACCTTTAAATAGTCTTTATATTTAAACTTATTTAGTTAAGTATGATTTAATTTATATTGAGTTCAGTATTCATAAGCACCTAACATAGTTTCCTATGAGAGCCTTTCAACTACTTCAGCATTCTAAAAATTTAACTCATGATTTCCCGAACATAGGACCTCATGCCAATGTAAAACGAGAGTGAGAGTTTCATTGTTTTGTTGTCTTCCAAGCCAGAAAACTGCATTTCTTCTCTTCCCTCTATCATTCTGTTTATTTGCCTAAAATGCTTCACTATGGTATCCCCATTGTCAATCATCCTAGCTTAATGGGTTTCCTTATCTACTCTCCAGGAAAACTAGTTACAGAGCACTATCACAACATGAATTGCATCAAAAGATGCTAAATGTGCTTTTCTTTTCTTGTTTGTTTTATTTTACATACAACTAGGAAAAAAAGAAAATGTTCACTTATATCATTGCTTTGATCTTGAACTTACACTACCTCCTTGCTGGTTTTAATCAAATCACTACCATTTGTTTGTAGTCTCTTTTTAATGTGCATCTACCTGGTCTAGCCAAGATGCAAATACTGAGGAACATCCTTGGGTTCTAAACATACCCTTAGCTCAAGGGACACAATCTTATCACAGCAAGCATGATGTCAGTATTTGTTCTTCTACTAAATGCCACTCCCCACATTAAAAGATTCATCCCTTTCTACTTTCCCCAAGTACATCTAATTCATCCTTCTAGTCTCAACTAATGTCACCTGAATCCCCTATGTCTTCTTAAATTATCAGTTCTTAGAGTCTGTCTTTCCTGTTCTAACAATCTATACCTCCCTACTAACACTGTCAAGCTGCGTCCTAACTCTAATTCCTTCACCACAATTAATTATATATTTAGCAATATGTTGATATATGCTGAAATAATATCTCTATCAGTATACCAGAAGTGCTCTAGTATGCACTAATGTGGAAGTTCAAGGTGCAGATAAGAATGGAGATTAAATGACTGCTTACAAAAATGAAGCTATTTTGCAACAATTGAAAGAGTACTTGTACTTGGAGTACTTTGTATACTTTGAATATCTAGTATGTTCAGGGAACACCCTGTGTAGAGGTTTATCTCTAAATAGTGTATCTCATTTAACTCTGACAATAACTGCCGGGTAGATAAATGACCATAAGCATTTAGAGAACAAAGAAAATGACTTTTGGAAAGGTTATTGACTTGCCCAAGACTGTATCATCAAGTATGTCTCACCCTAAATTTAACTTTGTTCTTCCCTCTCCAATAGAGTTAGACATAAAGCAGAGCAGACATCTAAAATTGAGAATCCATACAAAAATTAGAACAAGAAATAACAGCTTCTTTTTTTCCTTTTTGTGTGTGAAAGTGAAGGCGGGACCCCAATATGGGCAGTATTACAATTTCGGCACTGATGCCATTTGCTATGTCTGAAAAACAAAGAAATAAAAGATGATCTAAACGGGGTAAAGTTACTTTTACTTTGTTGCAAATTCCCAGTGTGGACCGGGAAGAGAGAGAATGTATTACTTACAGGGTATATAAAGGGAAATTGGAGTCTAGCTTTTAGGAGAGAAAAAAAAAACAGAGAGATAAAAACGAAAGCAGTAGAGACTAGAGACAGAGACAAACTTTGGGGAGAGGAGAGATGAGAATGGCAAATGGGTAGAGAGTAACCCAAGTGACCAGGCTAGGAAGAAACCCTCTGTAAGAGTAAGCTGGTGGTGGCAAGGAACCATGGTGACCAGTAGAAGAGTGGCTGGTGTGGAGAGTGTGGCACCGCAGCAAGGTGACATAGTGAGCCAGTACCTAGAGATGGCCAGGGATTTGGAAAGCTGATTTGTGCATCAGCAATTGTGGAAAAAAATTGAAGCACCTTGGAGAAGCAGAACAGCTTGGAACATTGAAGAGAAAGAAAAGAGAAGAGGTTGGAGAAAGAGTGGTCTTTGCAGAGTGCCTGCCTCAGGTTTGGAGGGGCAAAGGGCACCATAATGGACATGTGTCTTAAGGACGTTGGGACTGAAAATGATGACTGGGATAAGATAACTGGCCACTTGTGGCTTTAAGGACTTTCTGTCTTCCCTCTTAATATTTCCATGTAAATAAATCCTGTTTTTAAACTACATTTTAAGTGCCAGCTGCTATGTGTGAGTGGTATGAACCTGAGGGAACCTGGGTGGCAGAAGGCGCATTTTGAATGTGGTTTGTTTGGTGGTGGCTACTGCCCCGTTTTGACCCGATTTCAAAAGGAAGAGAGCTAGACTCTTTCCAGACACAAGGCTTTTCACCCTGTCTTCTTCTATTCCAAAGTTTATGCCTAGACAGGACAATATGTGTTTCTCCAGTTTGTAGTTAATGACCACCTCTAGGAGAGCAGCATCCGCTGCTTGAAAAGCTACCTATATTAAAATGACCTTTCTGATATTTCCAAATCAGTGCCCCTCCCAGAGATATAGATGAGCAAGATTTATTTCTCTTTCTTGTCAGAGTTTCCTTCTTAAGTTTAATGGAATTAACTCATATATGGTTTAAAAATGTCTCATTCCTCATATTCCATATTTTGTACCCTTTACTCAGAGTGGTTATGGGGTTAGGGATGAGAATGCCATGGTTGTATTAGGGGCATATGCAAACAGAAGGCAGGGGAGAACAGGAAAACTTGATTATCCTTGAAACAAGGCTGAAGAGCACAGAATTTGTCTGATAGGCAACCAGGAGGGATTGAAAATATTGTGCAGGAGGGTAACATTATTCTAGGAATACGCCACAAAAATCCTCTAAAGAACCACGAATAAATTTGCAAGTCCAAGTTGAATAAAAATTTTAATTTAAAAAGTATCAATTTAATGCTATCTATTTGACCTCAGACAAGATAGTTAAATAAGAACCTTATGTTCAAGTTTCTTGAACTCAAACAGACACACCATAAATGATAAAGCCAGTTTCTCATTCTTTTGGAACTATGGAAAAGGCATATGTAAATAAACAAAATATGTGTGTGTGTGATAAATGTATAAGCAGTGAAACTCCACAGAAGGGCTAGCATTTTTGTAATACATTTTTATAAAAGGTGAAATGCAAAAATACAGAAGTGAACCAGTCAAACAAAATCTCAACTATCTAGAAAGATTGTGATACTTGATACTTGATACAAAGTGTACATACAAAGATACAAAGATACACACAAAGTGTGATACAAAGATACTTGATACTCAGACACTTTATTACTTTTCTCACTAAAAGAATCTTCCTTAAAGGTAGCCAGATTCCTTCATTCCACAGCTTTTATCCACTTTTTAATGGTCTCACTTCTGTCACATTTCAAATGGTTATTATCTTCTAGATAATAGTCTCTCATTCTTAAATAATGCAAGAATCGTGTGCTTTGTAGTTTGCTATTCCAGTATCTTTAGCCTTTTCTCCTGATTTAATATTCTACTGACTTTATAATTTGCCTAATCCAAAATTAGAAAAAGACTTTCTGGTTCCCTGACCATTATGAAAAAGAAAAAAAAAAAAAAGTTCAGTGAACTCTCTAAAGCATGCATATTTTGATTAAGTGAAGATGAAGCATATGTTGTTTATTCTGATTAATAATGATGAGCAAACTTGGTCTATTCCATAGTGACTTTCTAAAACCACAAAACATTTTAATATTCTGTGTGGATTCTTTAAGGACTTCAGAGATGGAAAAAGAACTGTAGCACTGACAGAGCAAGGAACATTCAGTTTAATCTAGTGTTTTCTGCTGAAGTTGCATGCACTGTCAGAGCAACATCCCCAGTTATAGGAAGCAGCACAGAATCTGTAACAAGCTTCATCTAATTTTCAACCAAATTTTTAATTTGCTTCTGCCTGAAGGATAATGTGTCTGGTTCTCTTTTAGGTTATGCTCTCTGTTATTCTGTCCTTCTGTCTCCAAATTCTGCCTTTGCCTTTAAAATTTAATTTCCTACAAATATATCCATCATTTTGCACTAAATTTCTGTCTTCTGTGTACTTGATGTTGTCCTACAATTTTCATATCTGCAACTACTTTGAAGTCAAAAAATAAGAGCATCGTCTATTCCTTTGCAGAGTCAGGGAGTCTGAACTGAGGATATGGATCTCTATGTGCAGCTTTGAAGGAGGCCAGATCTCCATTTCACATGTTCTTGGATTATTTGTGCCCTGGAATCTACTGAAGGGTAACTAGAAAGGGGTAAAGCCAAATCTTCAAGCATGTATAATGGATGTTTATGAAAATAATCCCAATACTTCCTCAACTTAATGCAACGTGGTTTTGTAAACCTTCCTTCCCATCAGGCAGCATGTATTTCTCCACCTTTAAATATCAGTGGATATCCTGTGTAGCTTTGGACAGTGGAATATGCCAGACTTGACACTGTACCAAGTAGAAGTTTGGGTCTTACGTACTGCCAATCACTGTCTTTGTTTCCTGCCACCATCATGACAAGTATGTGCTAGCCTACAGGAAGGTTAGCTTGAAACCATATTAAAGAAAGTTGCTTCATCACAGCCGAGGTTATTCTGGAGTAGTCATCCTTTAAGTGACCTGTCAGCTCTGGACAAGTGCTCCTCAGAGCCTACTGGAATATTCAAGTCCAGCCAACTCATAGACTCATGAGAAATAATAAGTGGTGATTGTTTTAAATTACAAAGTTTTATTGTGAATTATTATGAAACATTGTTAAACCAATATTGCATATGTAAGGAACTTTTCTGCTGGATAATCAGCAAATAAAATGCTGGATTCTTATGAGTAAAGTCCTTATGAAAAATAATTGAAAGCTAACATTACCCCAGGGCTCAAAGTGTCAGAGGTGTTTATTTTGGTGAGAGTTAGAAAATTCAAAGTTTGTGTCTCAGTTCCACTGTGTTCTCCAGAACTTAAACAATGCCTCACAGAACTTTCCTTCTCAGAGTCATTCAATGAGTTCTTCCTGGAACCTGTGCCACCTTAGACTCTCTCCCCACAATATGCCTCATTAATCTCTTTTTTATGACATTTGTTTAGAAATTACTTTTTTAAATTTTCTTGAGAAAATTACTACTTTTACTTTCTCAGTTCTTTAACAGTAGAAATTTATAGCCTGATAATGCCAGATCCAGAATCATCAGGCACACAGATCCAAAATCATTAAGAATTAAAAAAAAAAAAAAAACAAGGAGTTTTACTCGTTAGGTGTTAGGATTCTGTCTAGTCTAATAGGAAAGAGATTTTGAAAAACCAGAATAATAAGGATTTTATATTAGGAGATGTCATTTCACATCCTGACATTTAATATTAACAGATGTTCCCCAAGATATCATCAGACGATTTTAAGATAATGTAACCAAAGTCAGTCTTCTGTCTGGTACAAAAGTACCTTTAAGACTGACTATTGTTACTGGAATGTTACCAAACTATAAAAAAGCATGAACTCTTGCCATATAATGATATGGATAGAATTGGAGAATATAATACTAAGAGAGGAGGCAATACAAGATAGTCTCACTTTTATATGGAATATAGGGGAACATAGATATCAGTCAAAATCAAATCACTAGTAAACCCATATCATATCACTACTAAATGGAGTCAAGCAGGGGAGAGGGTGCCTGGGTGAGAATTGGATAGGGAAGGTGCTCAATGAAAAATGGTAGAGAATAATTAGAACAGTAGTAGTGAGCAGGGGGTCAAAGTACACATTTGTAGAGGTTTAAATCTATAATCCCCAGAGTAGATACCTCAATGAACATAATTTGATTTAAAAAAAGGTTGACTATAGTTTTATTGTTTATTCTATTTCTTCCGGTTCTAGTGATTACCCCTGTCAGTTTGTTAATGCTACAATTAGTTCTTGGATTTTGTTTATATATTTATCTATTTATTAAATTGGCAGGTTGGTATTTGATTAATAAAATGCTGATTTATGCTCCTTAATTTGGGGCATACCTATTTGAGTATTTTGTATTTTTTATGTTTTGATTCTTTAACCATTATATAATGTCCGTTACTATTTCTTTATCTTTAACTGTATGTCTATTTTATCTGATATAACTATCTCTGTCTCTTTTTGGACCCTATTTGCTGTAGGGTTATTTTTCAAAAATGTACTCTGCATCTGTGTATATCTTGGGATTTTCCATGGTTCTCCTGGAGCAGAAGTTAGTTTTACTTTGTGAACTGACCAGTCACTCTGAATTTTTTGATTAGTAAATATAAACTATGGACTTAAGGAACTTATTGACATATGTGTATTTATTGTCATTTTTTTAATTTGTTTCCTTGCTGTTTTTCTTACTCACTCCTTCTTCCTTATTCTCTTTAATTTTGAAAACTAACCTTTGTGTGACTTTGGATTTGACTTTTATCTTCTATTTATTTTCCAGGTATTTTTGTTCTTATGCTACCCTATGATTTATGCATAGGGTGCTATACTTATAACTTCTTAAATTTAAAGCAAGTTAATCTTAAATTGCATAAACCAGGTCCCTTTTTTTTTACTCTTTATTTTTTTGTTTGCTTTGGAAATGAATTTTGTTGCTTCGCAGTGAGGTTTCTGTTTTGTTTTGTTTTGTTTTTATTTTTTATTAATAGCAGTCTATAATACTCTTTCAAAGGCAAGTATAGAAAATATTGATCCCTTAATGCATTTTTGTCTTTAAACTTCTTTATCAGTCCTGATTCATCTAAGTTTTGACTGTCAATTATTTGTTGGTGATTTTTTCTTTTCAGTATGTTGAGAATGTCATACCATTCTCCCTGACCTATAGTGTTTCTACTAAGAAATCTACTAGTAGATTTATTGGCGTTTATATATATATATATATATATATATATATATATATATATATATATGTCATATATGTGAGTCAGTTTTTTTTTTTCTGTCCATTATAAGATTTTATATCTTTAATTTTGGCTATTCAAATTACTCTCTGAATATATATGTGTTTGGTTTTATTTTGTTTGAAACCCTTTTTTTTTATTTCTAGATCTGAATATTGTCTTCTTCCTCATGTTGGGAAAGTTTTAGCTATTACTTCCTCAGATAGGATGTATGCCTTTTTTTCTCATCTTCTACTTGAACCCTGATAATCTGAATGTTGCTCTTTTTGATGCTGTTTTATAATCTTATATTTTCTTAATTTTTCTCAATTACTTTCGCATTTGTTTGCTTTTTTGGGTGATTTCCATTATCCTTTCATCTCAGTGATGCTTTAGCATCATTGAATATACTGCTTGTACTCCTCTGTTATAATTTTAACAAATGCCTTCAGTACTGTGGTTTGAAAATTATTTATATTCTCTCTGTTTTTATATTTTTCATTTTGTTATCCATTGTGCTTTAATTTCAAAAGACATCATTAAAACTGTTTCTATGAAATATTCTTTCCACAGTCTGGTTAAATTTGTTGTGTTAGGGATTTTTCCCAGGGTCTTTTCATACTCCATTGGTTGGAATGGATTCCCCTCCCTCCACATTCTGGATGATGCTCTGATTTTTTTCCTATGCATTAATCTAGTTTTGTTTCTTCCTAATTTTGCTTTGACAGTCTTGCTTTAGAATTGTAGAAGTATTAGTCTCAGATGTTGTATATACTTTTGTTGTAATGGCTGAAGCCTTGTTAGTAATCATGGTGACAAACTCAAGATCAAGTGCAGGGAGGGTATGGACCATGAACTGAATCTACAGGGTATGGGCTGGATATATGGGGGCATACGGAGGCTGCTGTAGCTTAATAAGGCCAGTTTTCTGTTCTTTCTCAGTTCTTAAGAATTTTTAGTCAAGATATTTATCTGAAATCATTCTCTGGTCAAAACTGTGCAAGGAAAAACACTGAGCAAGGGAAAACACTGGTTGAATTCTTCTAGGAGCTCCAGACTTCAACTGAACCTTAATCTGTGCCACAGTTCTTATTGCAGCAGGTTTCACTAATAATTTTCCCCTGAAGCACTAACTCACACAGAGTGGCCATAGACTACAGACTTGGGCCACAGGCAGTTTCTTTAAGAAGTTTCAGTTTGTGTATTAGGCTACCTGAATGCCTTTTAACCTCAAGCAGGAGAAAGGCCTCTTGAGGCCTCCAACTAGCCACCCACACCCACAGGTGATATGAGCTTAGCTCCTGCTAGCAGTCAGTGTGCCTTATGATAAGTGAAAATTGTCTGGGTAAAGTATTCTAAGAGTCTCTGGAGTATTCAAGAGCTATATTAAAAATGACCAAGTTAGTTATCCACAGATCTTTTTGTATCAACTCTAAGGCAGTGTTCTTTTGAGGAGGCATACAGGCAGTGATTGTAGTTCTGCTGTGGGCTAGGAGCACAGGGAAAATCAGATAATACATGTGTAGAAAAGGTGTCTTTTGGAATTGCTGAGAGAGCTGCCAGCTTTGCCACATGTGTTACTCAACTCCAGTTAGATAGTCAATGTTCTTTATAGTATCTTGTATTCATTCTCTTGGTGGGTAAGAAACTTTCAAGTAAGTCCCTGAAGTTGAAGTTGAGGAGTTGGAGAACAGCAGGTGCTTTTTAAGATGCCCAGATAGTTATGTGCCAACAATTCTAGATAAAGATAAAAATGTTTGATGCTTGTGCAGCTGCCAGTTTTCCTAATAATAACTTTTCCCAATAGTAAGCAGATCTTATCTAACTATGATGGGTTAAAAGTGAGGAGAAGTAGATAGGTCTTTTAGCTGGTAGATGTTGAGAAGGGGTACTGGCAATTAACTTTCTTACTTTTCATATACGCAGGAAGAGTGGCTTTCATTTGCCACTCAAGTAATGAAAATTCACAGGGATTAAAGTTTCACGACTTTCTCCAGCTTGGGGATAGTGAGATGGGGAGTAGTCCTCCCTGTCTATATGTAGAAGTCATAAAAATATGTGACCCCAATAATATGGACCCTCTGCCCAAGTTGTTTCAACCAGATGACTTACAGCATATATCCTGTATTTGCCTGTATTTCTGCCTTCCTTCTAGGAACTAACAAAATCAACATCTATTTGGGATTCTACCTTCAATAATGCAGGTTCTGGATAATCAGGTATCCACAAAGGATAGGTTGATATTTTAATGTCTTCTGAATGACTTGTAGTGAGACATTCTCCTCATGTGACTGAATCTGCCATATTTTGTGGTCTTCACAGTTTTTTGATTGATCTGTCCTAATTTTCATTATTGTTTCATTATTCTACCTTTTACTTTCTCCATAATTTCTAATAATTTTACTTTTGTTTTATTGTCATTTGGGTTTTTTGTTTGTTTGTTTTCTTAGGTACTTTTGTGCTAATTTAATTTAACATTTAGTCTTTGTTCAATGATCCCTACAAAATCATAGATAAAATATGACTCACAGAAAGCATTTTGTTTAATAGTTATATATACCTATCAGATTTAAGGAATTCTAATTTGGGATAATGTTTATAAATGTTTGTTTAAAAACTGGTTAAATGGTACATTAGCCATGAGTCTTAACAGCTCTTTTACTAGATTCACACTGTGACTCTTTAAAAAAAGACAGCATAATTTATATAAGTTAACAAATGCATTAATAAGGGAACTTCTGATATAGACCATCTCATAAAACTCATCTGACTCTGGATTCATTCTGAGTTGTACTATTCTGTTCTATTCGGTTGTCCTGACTCCCATAACTTTTTTTCCAAAGACATGGCCAATATATATCTTTTTATTTTTGTAGAATGCTATACTATATCTGAGATTTATTATATGTTATTTATGTTACATATGTATGGCATCATTTTTATGTTTATGTTACATATGTATGGCATCATTGTATTCTTATTTATGAGAAGATTACAGGGGTAAAAATAAATATATTGCCCTTTTGCTTTAAAGTCAATTTATTTCTTTTTACCCCTGTAATCTCCTTAAAAAAAAGCCAATATATTTCTTTATACCCCTGTAATCTCTTCATATATAATGAAACTTCTGGTTGTAATAATAAGGTATAAGTAGAACTAGAAAAATCCAGCTCAAAATTGAAAAGATAAATACTGTGATATCACATTTTATTATAATAAAGTTTCTTTATTCTTTTTAAAATCTTAACAATAAAAAATCAGAGACCATTAAGCTATTATCTAATTTCCAAATTAGATAATCCCTTGGATTTTGTTTTGTATGTAGAAACTGCTAGAATATAGAACCTAGAAACAGACTGCAGATTTTGACTAGATTCAATTAATAACTGTATGATACAGCATGTTATTTAAAATTTCTAAGCTTTACCAGTACAAGGGAACCAATAGCAACACTACTTCTTAGTAATGTTGTGAAGATTAAATGAGATAATAAATATAAAAATGTTTATTAAGCACAGTTCCCAGAAGCATGTAACAGGGAATCAATACATGTTACCTGTCACCATTATTTTTGTTTTATTTGTATAATTATTAAAAACAGAAATTCAATTATTCCCATGTAGAGTCCTACTTGTAAGGCTTTTGAAATGTAAATTGACTGGAAGTCTCAGATTTAGACTGCCCCTTCCATTATGAAATTGGAAAGGCATTAATTAGAATAAATTTATAAAAGCTTAAAATTTTTCTGGGGATTGTGATCATAGTGACAGTTACAGAGTTTTTTAAAAAGGTTATCTAGTGATATTTGAAATTGTAGACTAATATATAGATTTAATTATTTAAAGGTTTCTATGATCAAGTAAACTGGGAAAAATTTGCCTATCTAAAATCTATGATAACATTCAAAATAGTTCTACCACTCTTTTGAAGCTCTCCTACACATTTCTTGTTTTGTTAACTACTTATCATTCCCACAGTAAAAGCAAAAGACTCAGTATGTGAACAATAGTTGGAAACTGAAATTTTAGAATTCTCAGATTAAATGTGAGATCATAGAAAAAATGAGAAGCAGAGAGAAAAATGTGAAAGAAAATAGAAAACAGATACATAGAGTGAATCTTCTCATTACAAAAACTTTCTCCAGACATCCTGAAATTCAGAACAAGGCCAAGTGAGTCTAGATGAAATTACATAAAAGAAATAAAGCAGAAAAAGAACACATATTTAAAGAGCAAATTTGTACAGTATCTCATGTATTTAAATAAGAGTACTTATTGGACTTATTTGGAAACACAGATTTGCTCAATTTTCAGCAGTTATTTAAGAACCTCTACTTGTAATCATGTTTATCCACCCTGCCTTTGATGTATTATTCACCCCTAATTTGAGAGGTTAGTATTTGGTTTCAGTTGGTGTTGAAATTATGGCAAGTCATTCAGTTCCTCCACCAGTTATTGTTCTCACCTTTGAAATGGGCATAAAATTTGTACTGTTACAGTAATAGTAACTCGACAATGTCTCACTTAGATTAGGTAGTGATTATACTGACTATATGAAAAATGCTTAATACAGCTAGAGCGCCAGCACCTGTGGGTGGAGACCACGCGAGACAGGAGGTGGGCTCCCTACCTGCCAACAGCCCGTGGCGTCTCACGGTCGACAGGGAAACACCCAGGAGGTAGGCAGACCGACCATTTGCATCTCTATGGACCCTGGCAATTCAGCCTAACCCCAGTTCGGACTGAGTTGGTTCGGGGGAGGGGAAGGA